>JACEGR010006527.1:0-59675 GCA_014170235.1 Listronotus bonariensis | reverse complement strand
ATAAAATCGGTCGGACGAATCATTTATGTTTATGTAGTAAATATACACCACCATTTCCATAGATATAGAAACTAGTCAAAAAAATTAGGATAATCTTAACTTATTTATTAAAAAATAAGAATGTATTGGTGGGGTAACGTCACATATCTACCATGTACAAAGTACTACATCTTTTTTATTTTTTGGCCGACATGGATTGTAAGTGCAGCACATTGTAGAGGTAGAAAACGAAAAATACTAACGTCGATAAAAGACATTTAAAGCGTTTAAATTTTTGCAAATACCTTTTTTTGGGGCCGGGGTAACCAAACATTTCGTATCTCGATAACCTAATATTGGAGGGGAAACAAATTCACTTAAATATAATAGGCACATACACAACAAGCTTCGATCAAGGCACTTAAGCAGCAACTCCAATTATAAATATGTTTTTTCCACGACCGTTAAAAAAATGCTGTTTTTTAATGGTTAACATGAAGTTAAAGTTCTCCATTCTACTACACTACATAAAGTGTTGAAAAAAGTAACTTTTTTAACACTTCAAAGCTTTGTTCATACTTTAAATTAGTGTTTTGTTTCAACAATATATATTTATACAATAAACTTAAATATCAATTTATGCAATGTAACAGTAAACGCGACATCAACTAAAACAAACGATCAAGTTACCTTTGATATCGTCATTATTTCTTTTATTTTAAAATTTGACAGTTTGCAAATAAATTTATTAGAAATTATTGAAAATTAATAGTAATAATGAATTTGGATGACTAAGAAATTGAAAAGGAATTTATACTGTTTTAGTATTATTTCTACAAGAAGTAAGTACACACAATTTTTTAAAATTAAATAATAAATGCATAGTTATGAAGAGGATAATTGTCTCTTAAAAAATAAGGAGGCTATGATTTTTTGTTGCAATATAATGGCTGTGCTGCAAAAATTAAAATTAATCAGTTTAGATAAATAAAACAGGTATAAAATGGTATTTTGGGAAATTCTTATACGGTCGTGGAAAAAATATAGTATGTAACACATGCATAAAGTGTCCTTTTTTACTCATGGGTTTGCCGCACTCGCCTACCGGCTCGTGGTGTCAAACTTCCATTTGGTAAAAAAGTATCACTTTATGCACTTGTTACATAAATTACTATTTTTTAGCTGGGTAAATAAATGGCATAGTCTCCCTCCCCTCCTATCTAGGTGCAATATTTCATGCTGTTATCACTTATTTTGTGCACTTAAACTAAATGAGAATGTGTTTCAGATTCCACAGAAAAACTTGGGAACGTGATTTTATTATCTTTCTGGATATAGTCTAAGATCTGAATAGGAAGCGACCTTCAACCATCTGTTTATCGGAAAAAAAACTATTTTATATTAAAGATAGTATTTAAACAAAGGATTGCCATGGGCTTGCCTAAAAAAATTAGGCCAAGACTACGACCAAAAAAAAAATTTTTAAAATTTTTGAGTGACCCTTTATAATGTCATTTTTTTATATACAGTTTTATTAGTACATTTTATTTCTTCGATTTTATAAATAAACATATGGTAACTTTTTAAATTTTTAACTTAATTTTTTTGGTACATAGTAGCATACGTACGTATTTAAAAATATAGAAGTTGTCATTATATAAGGTGTGTCAAAAATTTTGAGGTTATTTTTTTAATTAAATATGGCCATAACCTAGTTTTTTTAGGCAACCCTATGGCGATACCTTTGTTTTAATACTATCTTTAATATAAAACAATTTTTATCCGGTAAACAGATGGGTGAAGGTCGCCACATATTCGGATCTGGTGCTAATATTACGCGGACATTGTGCTCAAAATTTGTTTATTTTATTTGAGAATGACACGACTACTGAATTTAGACTAATGTGATACATTTTTGTTGTTGTTTTTTCTTTTATCATCCTTAAATAAAAATGGTTATATTATAATAGGGTTTTCAATGAGTAGAAATAGTATGTCCCCAGTGTATTTTTACCCTACAATTGCATACAAATTAACCCCGTGCAATTAAGGTCCACGAATTAAATAATTAAATAATCTTAATTTAAATTATGCATGTATAAAAAGAATAATTTTAAAGGTTAAAAAAATTCTTAGTAAGGAAACTGCACAGATAAATCTAATTTTCTTGATTGTAAATAAAGGACTTTTAATATTCTTAATTATAAAAACCTAAAATGATCTGGAGTTGCGTTTTTCATGCCAAAATGCAAATTCCAAAAATCCAAGTTATACTCACTTAGGAGCAGCATCTTTGCTTATCACATATCGGTAAGTAATATCAGGTGGTGACAAATTCTTTATGGATAGCACCTCAATAATGAGATCTTTATGTAGTTTCTGATTTTTCTTTGTGGTGATCCACTCAGTCTGTGCCATGCTACCGCTGTATTTGATGGTAATGGGCCCATATTCCACTTCCGTTTCTTGCGCCATTAACATTTGGTTGCCGTTGAGGATATAGGTGTCTGTTTCTCCATCTTTTAGGGCTACGAGTTAAATACAATTAAAAACTTTTACACTTTAAACACCTTAGACAAGTCACAAATTATTTTTAAATTCCACAAATCCTACCTAAGAAATTTTCGTCGACACCGGAACTATGCTGAGTAACTTTGAGGTTAGAACTGCTTTTCGGTATTCGAACAACTCTTGTATAGCTTACTTGATCCGCGGTTCTGTTGTAGGTGCCTGTTATTTCTTGACATTTGCTATTATCTCCTCCACAAACGCCGCATTCATCTGAAAGTGATGACAAATTAGATCATTTACGAAAAAATAAGAAAGTTTGACAATGTTTACGTACCAAACACAGTTTTGGAATCCAGTCGGTTATCGCATCCACCAGGCCGGCACAACCCATTAACACATATGTTAAAACCACTTTCACCGCATTTGGTGCCATCTATAACTTTGTCTTTTAGAGCATAGTAGGCTGAGGAATGTTGAGGTTTACAGTAAAGCCTACAATAGTCTTCAAGTCGTTCTGGAGAACCTTGAAAAAAAAACAATTTTTAATATTCCTATTTAAGTGAAAGGAAATGATCAAAACTGTTACTGGAATTAAGATATATAATATTTTTGAAGAGTCTGTAGAAGCCATGTCACCTCTACATATTTTTATATATTTTCAATTATTTAATAATTAGGCAATTTATTTTTTGTTCGTAATTTTATTAAAAAATGTTAACCATACCTAATCCATATTTGGGAACCCACTCCACATCTTGAGTCAAATTCGGCAATCCCTTAGTAATTCCATTGAATTGGGCACATTGGACAGCTCTAAAATGTACATAACAACAAAGAGACTTTTTATAAACTATTCGTAGGGAAAAAATGACATCAAAGTTAATATACAAGGTATGTTATGATGAAAGGTACCTGTCAGCTACAGGGATTTCAGATTAGATAGAAAATATGTTACAAGTATATGATTTTACCTAAATTCCTTGGCATTTTCATCACAGTCTTCCGGGTTGCAAGAAGCGTATTGGACGCTTTTTCCTGTACAGTAGTTACCGCCGTTTTCTGGTGTCGGCGAGTCACAGTATCTCATAGATTTTTTAATGCCCCCTCCACACGTTCTGCTGCACGGACCCCACCTAAATTAAAAAAAAAAGAGTTATAAATTTTACAAATAATCATGACTAATTTAAACATCAACTCGGTTTATACTTATCACCCATAAGTTTTTAAAAAGACAATAAAAAAACAAAATCACTTTTACAAAATATACTTCATTTTGTATAAGCTCAAGTAGTTAGTTAATTGTTATTTTCCGCTTATGTTCAAAGAAATCGGTTTCATTTTGAGAGTTCAACAGTAGTCTGCTAACATATTTGGGGTCAATTTTTCACTATACTTTTTCTCCATTCAAGCAATTTGCTGATGGTGAAATTCTTCACAGTAATTGTCTGAAACCCTTCTAATTTGTCAGGACAAGAATTTAAAATCAGCGTAGTTCCCCGATTTTATTTCTTACCTAGAAAGTCGCTACACACACTTTTGTGAAAGTCTAGCTATAAAATTTCATCTTTACAAATTTCTGGTTAGTTCTGGTCATCTCCCGATGAAAAATCATTCGAGTCTTGCCTTATTCACACGCCCAAATTTTTTACTTAAATAAAAAAAACCTTCTCCCACGTTATTCTAGCTTTAATAGAAACAATTAGAGGCCCTAGTTTTATGTGCGGAAGAGGTAAAAAAAATCGCTCTAATAAGAGTTGATAAATGACGATTTTCAGACCAGGTGCAACGTTTGTAACAGCAATTCTGAACAAGATGTTGATTGCTTGCTCTGTTGACCCATTCTCATAAAAATCAGTATTTGTCGTAGCCACTCGAAACTCCTGTAAATAGTGTACAATATTTTAGTTTAGAAATTCAAGATAAGGCTGATATAAATAATTAATACGTCATACTTACGGCTGCCATTCGCCCCAGCCGCCGTCTATAGGGACAAATTGCGTTCTGTCTTCTGCTATACATTCCCTTTTATAGCACCAACTGAAAAAATTAATGGTATTATCACGAGACTTTAAAACCTGTGTAAATTTTAGTAAATATTGTTAAATATTTTATATTTTACCTGTAATGTCCGCACTTTGTTCCCTCCGCCCATGGTGACCACTGACTTATACATCCGCCCGCTAAGTCTGAACACCAAAGATGAACACATGGTGGCTAGAAAATAATATAATTATTAAGTAGCTCTTTATTATTTCATATTTTTTAATATGTTGTTGAATATGTTAAACAAAATTATATTTAAGAGACGGTACCGATCCCGTTACAAGAGACCCAGCAGATATCTTTTTATTTTTGTCACATGACTGGAAAGAGCCCCTAAGTTTGTTAGTAAACTCAAGATCGTTGCTTTTGAGATAGGTTTTTGACCAGGTTTTTTTATTTTTGGACAAACCACGAAGGCTAAAAGCCTAAATATTAAGGTACCGTGGGTGTCTTAAGCGAGGTAAGAGGGAGTTTGTTGACCCGGGACGTAAATACTTGAAGATTTGGGAGGGAAGGAAGGACCTCCGCGAGCAGCAGGTTCCACATTCTAGAAACTCTAGGATTAAAAGAACGAACAAAGTGGGAAGTTCGGCCTGTCCAGTTGGACCGTATAGGGATTTGACGCGACAAAAATTGACGCGCGGTATCACGAGTTTCTCTGTTGGGAACCGCGAGTGGAGGAACTATACTGGACAATTCTTCAGAGCAGAAGCCATGGAAGTACCTATAAAAAAGCGATAAATCCCCCACAGCCCGACGATGGGCAAGAGAGGAAAGACTTTCTGTAAGTGAAGGATCATCATTGAATGGAATCAAGAATGCTTAGGGTTGTGGGGGACGCCATGCCCCAGATATAAGAACAATATTCCAAGGGAGGTCGGATTTGGAACACTTAAAAAGTGTATTTAATTACTCTTTTCGCGACAAGGAACATGATTGTGTTTTTGGATACATTAAAAGGGACGAGATTTTTGGCGCCCCATTTCAATATTAAATAAGGATCCTGCGAAAGAGATATTTGCATTACTCTGCGTTTGTTTTCTAAATCAGGTTTAGTGATGGGTTTAGAAACCTAAAAACTGGAGTGAAGGGTACTATCGTCGGCGAAACTATGAATGGAATTAGTTGTGGACGAGAGAAGGACGTTGATGTGAAGAAGGAACAATGTTGGTGCCAGAACTGAGCCCTGAGGCACTCCAGCATTTACTTGTTGAAAGCTTGAAGAATGGCCGTCCACAATAACTGATATACGTCGATCAGATAGATAACTAGAGAGCCAAGTACAGAGTTTAGTTGAAAGATCATAGGAGCGAAGCGTATTAAGAAGTGCGGCATGCCAGACCTGGTCAAAAGCTTTGGATATATCAAGAGCAACGATCTGGGACTCATCTAGAAACTCAAGCGACTTATTTCAGTAGTGTGTACGAAGGAAAGAAAATCTGCTGTAGATATTTGTGGCGAAATCCATACTGCCTGTCATGCAAAATTTTGTGTTTTTTTAAATACTTAAAAATTTGTGAATTAATGAATATTTCCATTACTTTATAAAGAACTTGGAGATTTGAAATTGGTCTATAGTTAGATGGAAGAGATTAAGATCCTTTCTTGGGAATAGGTTGAACACGTGCAGCTTTCCAGCTCTCCAGAAAGATACCCGTCTCGTAAGAAATTCAAAAGAGCCGAGTTAAGATTGGTGCAAGTTCTGGAGCACATTTTTTTAAAACGACTGCTGGTATGCCGTCTGGCATGATGCCTGATTTTTCCATAAGGAAACTTGACTATTTTGTTTACAATAGACAAGTTTATGGTATTTTAGAGCTTCCCATAGAGTTTCTTGAATTTAATTGAAAACCAAAGTATTAAGTGTCTCCCTAAGAAACAAAGTTTACGTAGGTTTGTATTTTTTTAGATTTTCCATAGGGGCTGCCATATTAAGGGTGGTATCTTTTAAATTGACACTAACACAAATAGACCCTGCTCGGAGGAATGGTGTCTTCTACAATACGTAGCATTTTCAAAAAAAGCCGTTTACTGTTTCTTTTTTTTGCCCACTAATTTTTTGTTTATTTAATTTTTATACATCACGGAATCAGCAAATATAATTTTTTCAATAACAGGTTTTAAAAGTGCAAGACGAAGCCTGTATGCAGCCATATACAGTTCATCGGGAAAGTCCCTCAAATCCTTTCCCAGTTTGTTCGCTTTTTTATCACTAAAGTGTCTATACCGGTCTGGAAGTGAAAACGCCGACCATAGGGAATACTTGTGTTCAATCCCTTCCATCAATCTATTATGTAAAGTCGAATTCAGCTAAGAAAAGCCAGAGGCGTCATAGAAGTAAAGACGGCAATCAATTATTTCTTTCTAATCGCTTCGTTTAAATAGTGTGCGAGCAACAAAAAGGGAAGCAATTTGAAAGTGAGAAAGAACTAATAACCGCGTGGTTTTTTCTTAGCTGAATCGTAGTCTACTCTTCTACAATTCCTCTTTTCAACGAGCGCGGAGATCCACGTCGGACGTCGACACGGCTCAGGTACACCCCACCTTGAATATTGCCTATAGTTTAACATACTACGTAACCTCCTATGATCGGTGATTTCGTTTCTAAACCTGTAGACACTTTAAAAATAGTGCCTGCTGAAGTTTTTTTGTCCTTCAAAGGTCCAACTTTTTAAGTCATGGGTCAATAAACGGCGCCTTAAGACACTTGCGTAAAGTTTTTTTAGGCTTTAAACTATCACGGGTTGTCACCAAAAAAAATGGCGATTTTTTTTTAAGGCCATACCATTTTCCAAATAATTTCTTAAAAATATGTATATTTTAATAATTTAGTGAGCTTTTTACTTACGTCATTTAATGCAATTGTGCATCTTGTATGACCTGGACCGAACTCCAATTCACATTGCCTGTCTACTTCGAAGGAATCTCCCGGTAACATTTGGGTGTAGTTGGATAATATTTCGTTATTTGACGGTGCAGAAAGAAGACATTTTGCTCTAGGTGAACTGAAATAGAAATTTTACTATTGGATATTCACAATACTTATCATAACACTATTTTTTTCTGAGAAAAGGAAAAACATATCGCAATGTTATTAGAAGAATAAATAGGTATCAAAATTGCAAACAAAACCCAAATTTTCTCTTATAAAAAAACATTAAGAAATACACTACCGGACAAACAAAAACGGAAAAAGAAAATTTTGTTATAAATTTTGTTTCTTTGACAGATTTCAATTATTTTTTATACAGTGGTAGCTTTTTTCATCGAGATTATTATTAAATATGAGAATTTTATAACGTTTTATAGGATTAGGTGTTATGAAGGAAAGAGCCAAATGTTGTATTTTGACCCAAATTTTTGAACATCGTGTGCAAAAATTTAACGTCACACATTTTGTTGTAAATTTTGTTTTTTTGACAGATTTCAATTATTTTTTTATACAGTGGTAGCTTTTTTCATCGAGATTATTATTAAATATAGGGATTTCATAACGTTTTATAGGATTAGGTGTTATGAAGGAAAGAGCCAAATGTTGCATTTGACCCAAATTTTTGAACATCGTGTACAATAATTTAACGTCACAATTTTTTACCTGTGTATTGAATTTTAAAGCCCCATCTTTTCTTAACACTTCTTTTTGTTAGTTATATTAATATCTTTACTCTTAAAGGAACCACAATTTTTTAAAGAAGACAATGAACTTGTGTATTGTTATAGTTATCTTTCCTAAAATTTTATTTTTTGTTATAAAAAAAGGCTTGTTAAGTTGGTTTCGTAGTTTCGAAATCAGTAATAAGATTTTTGTTATCTCTTAAAGTATAAAGGGTACAACAAAAAGTGTATTTAAAAAACTCCATGTATATTCACAAGTAAAAAGATATTTTAGAAACCATTAAAAATACGGAAATATTACCATCCAATATGTTTGCAATGTTTTCTTTAAAAAAATGTATTTTCCTTTAAAATAGAAATTAAGAAGTTAAGAAAAGATACCAGTAAACTGGTTCAATATTGTGACGTTAAATTATTCCACAGTATGTTTGATAATTTGAGCCAAAATGCAACATTTGGTTCTTCCCTTTATAAGACCTAATTCTATTAAACTTTTTGCAATCCCTATATTAAATAATGAGCTTAATAGGAAAGAGCAACAACTTGACCAAAAGTTAATTGAATTCTCTTAAAAAATCAAAGAGTTAATAGATTGACATGGGTACTTTCGTTACCGCCTACGTTCGTTATTTACGTAAGGCGCTATTTAAATACCGCATGCGGTATTTAGTGTTTGTTTTTAGAGATATGGAAGACGCCGTATTACGAACGGTTAATTACACCTGTCTGCGAATTTACAAACTCAAAAACAAATAATCCTTTAATGTGCGAATACTAAAGTTTTTTCCGTTATTTTAAACACATTTTACTGTATATTTTCCCTCTTTTCCAAATGAATTTTGACTAAGACATTGTAGGCCGAGAATCTTAACCTTTTCGTTTCTTTTCCACCTGCGACATTTATCTCAAAATAAAATAGCAAGGCTTTATCAAAGATTAGTAGTTTAACTTTACTCTGTGGCTCTATTAGATAAATATTTGTAGAAATCGTCGAAATAAATAATAAAACCTTTAAAAATAAACAAAGAAAAATATTGTGCGCAGGGCAATTCTAGACGCTATTTTAAATAACACACGGCGTTATCAGCCCGCAAATTACTCCATGCGGTAACGTTATTACCACCAGTGACGGTAAAAATCGAATCGCGCATAACCTAACTGTCATAATAGCTCTTACGTTAATACCGCATGACGTTACGGCACCACCCATATCTCTCTATTAAAATAATCTAAATTTACGGTATACGTATTTCCCAAACCCCACGTATAGTTTATTTTATTTAAAAAACTTGTTTTTAAAACATATATTACAGGTTCTCTTCTCACTTTACAAAAATATCCCATACAATATGTATGACTCCAAAGATGGTGTGAAAACGAGGAAATTGTTACCGAGAACTGTTTTCATTAGCCTCATACTTCAAAGCAGATTATTTTCAATGAGTTTTCCTTGAATGGGACTGGCTAGCCTAGATTTTCCTACATAGAGAGTGTTGCTTAAATTAACAATAAAGTATTTTTTGGCGTTAAAATGCTATAGCATGCATTTTAATTTGCTGCTAAATCATATTTGCCTATATTATACAGGGTGTCCCAACTCTATTTATACACGAAATAACATTGCCCCTGTACAAAATATAAAAATAAACTTAAAAGAAAAAATGTTTATTTGAATACTATCTTTTTACTGACAGTAAATACAGTAAATATACAAGATGTCTTAAAAACACTATTTTTATTGTTAAGTGGGTTTTTTGAAATGAAACATACTATATATTTTATAAATGTTGACTCTGTATTAAGTTCTACAACAAAATTATAAAACACACTATACGTCAATTATTTTTAGTTTTTGAGATATCAATAGTATGCTGATTTACAATTAAAAGTAAAGAAAAAATTTGACTTTACTTATTTTAAATAATTTAGTCACTGTCAGAGTGAAAATAATATAATTCCATGTAATTAATTACCTTCTATTGTAAGAACCACTAATAAGTAGGTCAGATATTTAGTTTATTTTAGATACATATTTACTTACCTGTATGCTACTGCTGTATTGTTGTTTTTTTAGTGCGAATAAGTAAGTATGTATGTGTCTAAAACAAACTAAATTGCTAACATACCTAGTAGTTCTTACGATGGAAGGTAATTAATTACATGGTAATATATCCTTTGTCTTTCTGACAGTAACAGAATAATTAAAAATAATTAAAACCGATTATTTCCCTCAATAGAAAATAGACCAATTAGAAACTACCATTGTTCGGATAAATTTTGTTTAGATAAGTGATTAAACCCCATGTGCTGTTTAACCGCAAATAAATTTCTGTCATTCAAACTAGTTGTTAAAGAAAATGTCAAACCATATTATCAGTAAAATTCTGTGTTGTTGGCTTAAATGTAAGTTTTTCAGGAAATTATCTAGCCTACCTACAAATTTAAATAAAATAAAACTTTTTTTTTTAATATTTAACACACCGTAGTTCAAAAACTAAGACGTTTAGGACATAATATGTTTATATAAAGATTTTTTCTTATTTTCTGTTGTATCTCGCCCCGTAAAGTTTGTTGGTTGAGTTACTGGAGACCCAGTAAGTATGTAGGTAATTTGATTGAAATTGATGTCTATTGGTGCCTGAACGGTAAGGTTTATCGACTTTAATAAAGAGTACCTTATTTTTAAGTTTTTGATTGTCTATAAAATGGCGTCCCCATGCGATATCTCTCAAAATAAAAAAGTTATGATGTAAATAAATTTTAAGTTTTAGGTAACGTGCCCTCTGGCGGTATTTTAAAAAAGTACTTTTGTCTTAAAATTTTAGAATCTGCAAAGCTCAATTTGTGTTCCAAATATCAACTGGATTGGTTAAAAAATAAATGAAATATGGCGAAAAAACCAAAATAAAAATTGAACTTTGACGGCTTGTAACTCGAAAACGAATGACATTTTGAAAAAAGTATGTATTCCACTTATCTGACAATTTGAAAGTGACGTAAAGAAAGCGGAGCTACAAAGTTGTAAAAATACGCCATTTTGACATTCTCATTTTGATTTTTTTATTTTGAAAAAAATTATTCAAGGATAACAAAAATATATAATCCGATACGATCCGAACGATTTCCACTGCCATAATAACAGTATTTTTTGGCATATTTAAAAATATATAGCCGCTTCCCCACCGATAAAAAGATTATATATTATATAACATGTTTTTCTCCGTATGTTTAAAGCTTTGCAACCCAATAGGTCTCCAGGAAGCTCGAGTAATCCCCATTTAGCATCGTGGGCTCCCCTAGTATATTATTGGAAAAGGAATAATGTTAAAATGGCCAAAAATGTTAGTACCTTTCTGAAATAATCCAGTACTTGTAGTGATAGGACCGTTAGCAAATCAGTATGCCCAAATCTTTTTAACTTATCTTTTTTAAGCAGTTTTATTTTATTTTACATTAACGGAGTAATAAAGGTAGGCTTAGTATTTGTCTAATCTCAAAACACCTGAGAATAAAACAAACCGCGGCCTAGTAAGCCAATCATTATCATTAAAGAAATGTCACTTTTTACCCTTTTATGTAAGTAACTTTACAAAGTTGTATACGTATAAAGAAAAAGGTTATATAAATTTATTGCATTTTTTATACAACAATTAGCAAATATAAAATTTTATTATCATGGTTATAATAGTGGTTTTAATACGGTTATATCAACAATGGTACTATTAGTTATAAGTTATAAGAAAAGCTAGCTGGTTTTTATTTGACCTTCTATACGATACAGTTTTGAAATTTTTTTGCCACCAATCAAATTACACGTGCTTGTGTTTTTGACTGTAATCTCCAGAAAAGGTAAGCATGTGAGTTTGGAGGGATTTAAAGATTTGATACCAAAAGCTCATTGGCGGGTTTTCTTTCTTTCCATAATTTTAAAGTTTATTATTTACTTCAAAAATTTACAATACATTTTATTAAAAATTATTGATTATTATGTGACCATGTGTGCATAATTCAAAAAAGTCAGTTAAAAATGTTTTATTAAACACAGTAAGTTAATACTACTTATTTTGTCTAACAATAAAATGTATAAATTGACAGACATTATTTTTCTCCCTCTAATTTATAGTTTAAGTTGATGGGTGGAGGCTCAAGATTTAAAGAATATACGTTTTCTACTTAGCCGACGTTTCGGAAAATTTATTTTCTTCTTCAGAGCAGTCAGAATTGATTTTCCGTGTTAAAAATATATTTAAAAAGTTTACAAGGAACCATTTTCTTTATAAGACACAAAAACAGTGGACACAACGTGAAGGTTAAAATAATTTTAACTGACTGAGTCAGTTGTGATGTTGTGTCCACTGTTTTTGTGTCTTATAAAAAAATGGTTCCTTGTGAATTTTTTAAATATATTTTTACCACGGAAAATCAATTCTGATTGCCCTAAAGAAGGAAATAAATTTTCCGAAACGTCGGCTAAGTAGAAAAGGTATTTTCTTTAAATCTTAAGCCTCCACCCATTAACTTGAACTATAAATTATATTTTTCTTCTATCATTTTAAATAGTAAATAGAAATAATGTTATTTTTATACTTACTCTAAAAATTCGGTCACATAATGCTTTGAACATGGGGACCACATAAATGGCTTGGAGTCATTTTTTGTGGTCCGGCTCATAATGTTGTTGGTACTAGCCATTCTGTCGTTGTGGGTATTGCATTTGGTGTCATCATCGTGAAGCATACTAGAAAACAATTGTCAAGTAAATAGTAATTATGCTGCATGTCGAAATCAAGTTTAAATATTTTTTTTCAGATTTTTAAAGCTGCGGATCTTATATATAGAGCCATCCCATAGTCCGGATTTATTACCATTTGATTTCTGCCTTTGGTCCGTTGGCTCTGGGTGACTCTAAATTTAAAGACGATGGTTATGTTGCCGAGTTTGCCTGTAAGTAGCTTTGCCCCTTACTAGAGACATATTAAAAAATTGGTTTTATTCAAAATACACAAGAATGTCAAAATTGCAAGGCATAGGGGGTGAATCTGCGAAGAAATATTGTAAAAATCATATACGTACTGCAGCTACACAAGAATTACAGCCTAATTACGAAAAAAAGCTTCACACTGTATGGATGTTTATTTTATTTTACCTTAAGGCATGTCCAAACTCATGCGCGATGGTATAAGAGGTGGATAGTCCTTTATCTCGTACAATTGTACATCCTGAAGACCTACACATAGAGTCGACTTCAGCGACACCTAGAGTGGAACAGGACGTAGTATTTTTGCAAATTGTGCGTCTAAAAAGAAAAGAAAAAGTTGTTAAATTTGTTAACACTGAAACACAAATCATAAAAATATAGATTTGGGATTATGTTAAAAATATCTACAGAAGGAATTTTTTTGCTTAAAGATAGGCACAAGGTATAAAAGGTACTTAATTTACCGTGTAAGAAGAAGTGCTACATCATGATACTCCATAATATATTTCTGTTTCCATTCACAAAATCTTCGAAGCATATCTAAAATAGGAACAACAACTTATAAGGTAAAACAAAAATAGCTAAAAAACCAAGAGTATGGACTATTTCAAAATAAATAAATGCAATTTAATATTTTATTCATTACTATTTAATGTATAATTACATAATGTTTTTGAACAGTGGTGCCGAACTGCTATGTTAGAATCCTTTCCTTAAAATAATAAAAAAGATGTATAGACATGGGTTCACACACCATGTTCTTAAGATAAAGAGTGTTAAACTTTAAAAAAAAAAAAAAAAACGAGAACACTTATTTTTGTCAAATTTGTTAGACTAGATAAAAACGTTATTTAAATTAACCTTTGTTGTTGTTACATAACTGCTAATAAAAAATTATTAAAGGAAAAAGTTTATGCAATGTTTCTTTAATGGTCTAGAAATATGTAATTAAGTGATTTTTTCTCTTAAACTAAACAAGATACGAAAAAAAAGTTAAGAGACATCAAAGCTTTATTTTTATTTGCTTAATCTAAAGAAGGTACAAACATTTCACAGTTGTCAGTGCCCGTATTTTTGTTAGAAATATTTGTTCAGGTGCCGCTCGAGACGCCACTGGACTTATTAAATGTAATTAGGGATGGTGGTAAATTACCCCCAATACTATAAATAAGATTACCATTAGAACAAAATTGAGTAAAGGATATTTAAGATATTTACAAAAATATTTTTTTTTAAAGTTCAATAATTTTATTTTTATTATATACCCTTGCCGTTTGGCACCACTGTTCAAAAACACCCTGTATATCAACTTCATCTCATCAATTAAGGAAATATGGTCTTGTTAAGACCTTGTCGAATGGCCTAGTTAATACTAAAGTTTTATTAGAATAATTAAATTACCTTGTGATAGAGAATTTGAAAAGTCATCCTTAGGATTATCCAGAATTCTAATATGTACTACCGCAACATTGATGGCATTACCAATGGAAGCTTCTTTAAACAGAAGGGCCACCTTTAAAGAACATTTATTTATCATATATACACTTTTTAAAAATACTATCAAGTCTTCCAGTATTTATTTTTAAGTACGATACTTACATGCGACATCAATATCAAAATATACTTCGTCAATTCCTCATGATTCTTATGGTACTCCAACATAGTACTATCGGCTACTACCAACACCTTTATAAAGTACTCATTACTTCTTTTTACGTATCCACCACTCCAGTCTGTATCTCTTGTACTCCTCAAATATTCTGGAGGACTAATATTATCGTGTGACATAGAGTCGTATATGACGTCATCGTCGAAAGAAAGGGATCGTTTTTTGACCGTGTGGTGACGTTGGATAATTTCTTCTGGAAAGTCGTCTTCGACAATTGAGTGAGTTCCTGAAAAATAAAATTGGATTAGGCCAATCAATCGGAACCGGATCCTACATAACGTGTTTTCAGTTGTAAAATTTGATTTTAAGCAGAAAAAGGAAAGTTAATAATAGGTTACATAGTCATCACAGAGTTAAATCTTTCCTATAGAAGTTATGATACGACAACCTCGACTTTAGGCTACTATACAGGGTGATCATTCTTAAGTCGGCTGGATGGTCTTCTTGTTGAGTACACGCCTGGAAAGAATGGGACCGCTTCGGTCCTGGTCCCGGGGTATACCAGGGGTCAATAGGGCTGAACAGGGTCAGCTCGTATACCCCGGGACCATTTTTCCAGGCGTGTACTCAACAAGAAGACCATCCAATACAATCCCTAATTACATTTAATAAGTCCAGTGGCGTCTCAAGCGGCACCTTAACTATTGCTAACTTCCTTATTATTAGAGATACGAAGTCGGTTAAATTAGTAAAGTTGTAGTATTTTTTCGCTAATTAACGTGCTGTCAACCGAAAATAAATTGAAGATCGGGTTTTCGATTTATTACAAAAAATGTACTTTATTTTTAATAAAACACCCTGTATATTATATTACCATTTGAAAGATCTATCAAGGAGCTTTAGGAAATGTTTTCATGTGATATATCCAATTTTTAATAGTTTCGGAAATATGGCCATCCTTGGGAATTTAATAGTAAACCAGCATTTTTAAATAAAACTCTCTGTATATTACATCACCAATAAATAGATATGTTTAAGAGCTTTAAGTAAATACAACATTTAATATGTCTCCCTCTTATAGTTTAAAAAAAGGGGCATTCAAATCTGAAAAGTATGTTAAATTTCCATAATATCTTCAGCTCTAAGGTACAAGCACCAACTTTAGTGTCGAAGGTAAAAAGGACACGTATCTAGTATTTTTTATCTTTGGATGGCCATATTTCCAAAACTATATGAGATACACATATCAAATGTGGTATTTTCTTAAAGCTCTTTAAAATATGCATTTAATTGTGATGTAATATAGAGAGTGTCTTATTTTAAAAATGCCGGCCAATTTTCGGAAACTATTAAAAATTGGATATATCAAATGTGGACTTTTTTAAAGTTCTTTGATAGATCTTTTGGTGATGTAATATACAGGGTGTTCCATTTAAAAAATATACATTTTTTGTAATAAATTGAAAACCCGATGTTCAATTGTTTTTCGGTTGGCAGCACGTTAATTAGCAAAGAATTAACCGACTTCGTATCTCCAATAATAAGGAAGCTAGCAATAGTGCCGACTTAAAAATGGTCAACCTGTATCTGTTCGAAAATACACGAAAGAATCGTGATGATATAAAAGTATTGGTTGCAAAACTCTCTTAGTATTCCTTCAACAAATTTTAACCCATAGTTAAGCCCGTTCCCGCACCAGCAGGAACCCACCAGCTCAGGAAAATGGATGTGCGTTTTAAACGGCTGTGCGTTCTCACTGGATCTAATTCCTATAGATTTTTTTTTATCATTCTCAAAGAAAGGGCAGTAATTTGATATCTTATATGAACGTCGTTTTTTAAGTGTTACAGATTTTATGTTCTTAAAACCAAAAAAAAAAAAGAAAAAATAAAATTTAAAAATCTGCAATTAAGTAAAAATTTTTCATTTTATTGGCTACCTAAGTTATTTAACTGCCTAAAAATTATTGGATTGAAAAATATAAATGGAGATATCAATATTTATTTATTTCAATCAGCTGCCGCGGTACTAAATTTTGTTGACATCGGAATTAACAGTAATTAGCGTGCTTTCATAACATATCTCTTATAAATTTATAATATGTATATAGGTAGACTACAGTCCCGTATTAAGGATATTTTAATATTAAAAATGTGAAGTGCACTGCTATGTAGTTATATTTTATTTTACCAATAAGCTACAGATTTTAAATACGACGTTTCTTCTTTGAGAAACCATAACCAACTTTATTTTTCTATATGGAGTTATAAATTGAGATACCCTTTTTTTATAATTTACTTAATTAAAAGATACTTAATGGTTTACCTCAACCTATTTAAAATTATTTTTGTACAAACGGGCGTAAAATACAATTTTACGCCCCCATTTGAGGGGGTAAAATTGTACTTTTACGCCCTAGGGCAAAAAAGTATCAAAAACGCCCGCATTTATAAATTTATAAAACAATAATAAAATAAATAATGCCCCATTTTTTTGGTAAAACAACCATTTATTTAATTAAACATATGGTAAAAGTATACTGAAATACTAAAAGCTGTGAAATTTTCTCCTAACTACAGAGAATGCTTGTATAATAATTTCAGTCGTACAAAAATATTGTTTGCACCTCTGGCGTAAAGCACTTTTACGCCCATAGTTGATTGCTGCCCACGCGTAGCTCGGGCAACAACTTTCAACCGCCGGCAAAAAGTGCTATTTTACGCCCTTATAGTACAAAAATATCTATTATGTCACCAAATAACGTTTTCGGGGTTGACCATTGTAATTTTGCAAACCATATAGCGTTTACGAAATTGTTTAAAGTGTGACACAAAATTAAGCATATCAGACGGAATTTAGACCTTAAAAATGCCGTTTTGGAATCGTGGAAATTCCGATTTCTTTTGAAGGTATTTAAAAAGGGAAACGAAATTTTGAATATTAGTTTGCATTTTTCCTCGTTTATTTAAAAAAGATTATACCTTTTAGTCCGTAGTTTCTAATAAACTTGCGCCAATATTCTGTTTTTGGTATGGAAATTTTTAAAATAGTTTATAAACGCTATTTCAGGCATAAAACAATTTTGAAATGATATATTGTATTTAACAATAAATTGTTAAAAAAACTTTATTAAAGATAGGGTATTACATATTCTTATTGTTCCATATAAAACAACTAAGTTGATCATGATACCTTAAGGACGAAACATCGCATTCAAAATCTGCAGCCGCTGCGCTGTATTGTAGTGCTCAAGAAGTTAATACGAGAAAGTATTTTTTATTTTTTATGGCGTTTTAAATAACATAAAAAAGTTAAACCAAATTAAAATTATCTCTAATTTTTTAAACATTTATATAAGCAACTTTGCCCTATTTCACCTACTTTGTGCTCTAACGGTTTTTGAAATCCCGGTGGTCAGCCTCCTCTTGGCTTGATCCATTAAAAATAGTTCAATAAATAAGTATTTCATACATTGATAATGTACATAAATAAGTGCGTACATACAGGGTGATCATTTTTAAGTGGGCATTATTGTTAACTCTTTATTATTGGAGATACGAAGTTAGCTAAATTAGTAAGTTACGGTTTCCTAGGACTGTCGGTTGGCCGAAACCGACGCGATTTACGTTCGCCTAAATCAAATCTTCACTTAAATGTGTTTCATTTAAAAGTGTATATTAAATTTGGGCGAACGTAAATCGCGTCGTTTTCCACCGACTGACAGTCCTAGGAAACCGTAGCATAGGGTTGTAGTTCCTCTAATTAACGTGCTGCCAACAAAAAAAAATTGAACATCGAGTTTTCGATTTATTGCAAAAAATATACTTTTTTAAATGGAACACCCTGTATAGTATATCACCATTTGAAAGATCTATCAAAAATCAATAAAACAGTCCTCATGTGTCATGATATCCAATTTCTGATAGTCTCGGAAATATGGTTAACTTCGGAATTTGATGGTAAACTGGCGTTTTTAAAATTGAACAGCCAGTATATTGCATCACCATTAAATAGATACTTTAAGGAGCTTTAAGAAAATATTACATTTGATATGTCTATCTCTTATTGTTTTGAAAACATGGCCATCCAAATCTGAAAATTATGTTATCTCCACAGCACCAAGCTATAAGCATTAAGTTTAGTGTCAAAGATAAAATTTTAAACATTATATCTACTATCTTTTAGATTTGAATGGCCATATTTCCCAAACTTTAAGACATGGACATATCAAATGTTGTATTTTCTTAAAGCTCTTTAAAAATCTATTTAATGGTAATGCAATATACAGAGTGTTCTATTTTTAATATGTCAGTTTACTATCAAATTCCTGCGGATCGCCATATTTCCGGAACTATTAAAAATTGGATATAACACATAAGTACCCCTTTTTAATGCTCCTTGATAGATCTTTCGAACAGTGAGTGATATACAGGGTGTTCTATTTAAAAAGTACATTTTTTTGCAATAAATTAAACACTTGATGTTCAATTGCTTTTTTGTTGGCAGCACGTTATTCAGCGAAAAAATTACTACACTTTTACTAATTTAACCGACTTCGTATCTCGAATAATAAAACAGTTAGCAATAGTGCCGACTTAAAAAATGATCACCCTGTATAATAACTAGACTGGGCAAAGAAAAAATTTAAACGGTACTGTAAAAGTATCATTTATGACGATAAAAATAAATTATTGTAATAAGTTAATAAGTCCCCAATCAACTCGACTAACAGTTGTTTGACAACTATTTTCTTCTCACAAATCATTGATCTAAAAATTTTATTAATACCCTTTCTTAAAGAAAATTAAATTTCCTTCACACAAGTTTACTTTGTAAATTGTCAAATAAGCCGTTTTTAAGTAATCGGGCTTTAATAAACACTAAACTATCTTTTAGTTTTTTTTTCAATTTTGTTTTTTTAAGTTTGGGTTTTTGTTCACACTACAGAAATAAATATTTTAATAAATCCAATACATATTTTAGAAAGAAATTTAATGCTTTACAAAAGTCTCTTCACATTTCTCAATAAATTAATTAACTTCTGAAAAAGATATTCGACGTTGAAGTTGATTCCAAAGGTAATTTTTCTATTTTTTTGTTGCGACGAACAACTTTTGGAGGAATGAATTTATTGAAAAATGTAAAGAGACCTTTATGTCGCGAATTAAATTTCCTCTAAAAACTATGTTTTGGATTTATTTAAATACTATAATATTTAAAGTAGTAACAATAATCCAAGCTAAAAAAATCAAAATTGAAAAATTAGTTCAATGTTCGAAGCCATGGACATGAAAACGGCTTATTTCACGAATTTACGAAGAGAGCATTTTTTGTACAGACTTTAATTTTTTGTAAGAATATGTGCTGGTAAATTTTTTTAGATCAACGATTTCCAAGGTTTGCAATAATATAAAGGATTGTTGTCAAAAGCTGTTAGTCGCCATGATAGATTTCTTAATATAAATATCAAAGTGTCTAACTGTCACAATATATTATTTTTTTTACTATCATGAATGAATATTTTTCCTGTGCCGTTTTAAAAAATATATTCGTTTTTTTGCCAAGTCTAATAATTACTATTAACAAAATATAGAAATAGCTAAGTTCACACCTGTATAAGGACACAAGGTGAACAGGTGAGTAACTTCTAAAGGCCGTGTTAGCTGAAAAAAGGCAGAAATAAAAGAAAGAAACCGTACAATGGCATTTAGGAAATAGCCGCTTGTTATCTTGGCGCCGGAGGCCGAACACCTGGTATAATAAATTTCATCTACGCAGATTCACTCTCATAAGTCTCTAGTAGACTAAATTGGATTTCAAGATTGGCTATTTTTATTTTAATGTTTTTCTATTTGTTGATTGTGCAAGTCCAATTAGATACTTAGTCGCGATTAACAAATACTGGTTGCAACAAAAAATTGGGTTGTAATTTATTTAATAAATAAAAATGATATTTTTTTCCTATTAAGAACAACTAGCGTTCACAATATTTAAGAAATAAGCCAATATAAGTAAAAATTGAGAGGTGCTGGGGCAGTAAAAACATATCTAATTTTTAAAATAGACCTCTTTAAGAATGATATTCGAAGGTTAGAAAAAAGTCGATACTTCCTATAACTACGCAAACGTCGTGTTTCTTTAATTCAGACTTTACTTTTTTGAATTTAGAATTTTTCTTTAAACTGAAATCCGAATGGGAAAAAATAACAGTGTGGCGCATTTTATATATATGTTTTTTTTAATGTTATGCGATTACTCCGTCAATTGTGGACCGATTTAAAAAATTATTTTTTTGTTTTAAAGAGTGGACTTCCGCAGTGGTCCCATAAAAAAACAAGTTAGGATCGCAAGAGAGAAAGGTTCTAGACCTATTGTTTTCTCTCTGCCATACGTTGTTCGTGCTGCAAAGCTGTACTAGCGCCACCTATTCTGCCGTCCAACGGAAAAACAACGTATGTGACATTTTTGTGAAAAGTGACTGTTTTACATTTTCGTATTCTGTTAGCTAAAATCTTCTTCTGTATGCAAAAAAAATTTGGTGTTTAAAAAAAAATGCTTAAAAAAGAACTAAAATTTGCCGTTTTGTACGTATTGTAAAATTACAATAAAATTTAATTATAAAACGACCTCCTCACAAAGCATAAAGACCGTAAGTATAATTATACATCGTATGTGACAACCTTATTTGAAAATTTAAGGACATAAAAACCATATGTGTAGCGCATATTTTCATATACGTTTTAAATGCCTAGTAAACTCCCTTGATTATAATATAAGCCAAAATTTGGTAACGTATGTGTTCACATTGGATGTTTTTGCCTAGTAACTAAACACATAGCAATGAGTGTAATTTGCCTTATCTTGATTAAATCAGCACATTTTATTATGAGCTTTATTCTTTTGAAAAATGATCACTTTGTTCTATTACTTTTATCACTTTCACATGATAAATGTTACTTGATAGATGCGAATTTTAATTTATAATTTTTGGTATTTTACACACATGCAGACGAAAAACAAAAAAATATAATATCAAATTGGAATCAAATTTAGATTTCGTTGCGTTTCTGGAATTGCAGAGTATGTGACTATTAAAGATAGAGTTTTTGCAAAGTGTTACTACTTTCTAACGAAAAAAAAATGTCACTACAGGGTGTTCCAGAAGTAAAATCATTTTTTGTTAAAAAATATTAAAATAAAAAAATCTTACTACTGAATTTTACGTAAAAACGTCTACTGATGTTAGTTTTTACTTTTTTTAAGTTACAAGACAACTGAAATACAAGAAAGGAAAAAATATGTCAAACACAAAAAGACCCATTAAAAATTTTTGTGATGTCAATTTTTCTTTCATAAAAAAGTAGCACACTTTGCAAAAACCGCAAGTCTTTATCTTTAATAATATACAAGTCACAAGATATTCTGCAACCAAATCCAGACATTTAATACATTGCAAGAAACCAAATATCACCAAATATCGTATGTCTTCATATACGGTTCTTATGAGTAGTATCAACTGACCAGTCCCTTGTCTATGGATGCGAATTGGCTTGCTTACCGGATGAAAACTATTTTTTTATCAATTTGATTTGTTAATAAATCTATCGGTGAATGGGTTGCCCAAAAATATGATCAAAGCTTTAAATGTTTATAAAAAAACTAAGATATTTGATATACTTCGTGTTAATGTCTGTTTTTTTATATACATTTACTTATATGCTAATGCAAATCAATAATTTAATTTAATATATATATATATTAAATGACAGAATGTACTTAAAAATAATATATTTTTTCTTCATTCAATTTTAACAAGGTTACCTATGACTTTATTTGTAAAACTTTAGCATGTTTCCGTAAAGAGTGATAATATCACAGTTTTCAGTAGCAGCTACTTTTAGATAGCAGTAGCAGCGATCACCGATATCAAAAAATCACTGTTAAGCCCACCGCTAGTAAAGTTCTCGCCAGCACAGAAAGATGCCACGGCGTCACCACTTCTGTCTCACTTTCAATTATTCTCCTTTTTGTTGCTCGCACACGATGTAAACGAGGCGTTTAGACAGCGATAGTTGATTGTCGTCTTTATTTGTATGACGCTTGTGGCATCTTTGTAACTGGTTTAAAGTCTACGCTCTGACTCTGACTACAATTTTGTTATTCTGATATTGGAATCTGATTAAGCGTCAAAAGGTTAATACCAAAATTCGTAATTTTTGTAAGAGTCATTTTAAAATTATTAAGGAAAGGTCGTCCTTAGGGTGTTGAAAACATTTTTTGGTATATGTTTTTATAAACATTTTTTTTAAATGAAATTTGCTCAGAAATTCAAATTTTTTACATATAATTGAAAAAAAAACCCTGTATGAAAAAAAAACGTGTAGTGAATGATTTGAGTTCACGGACCTCTGCAATCAAACCCAATACCCAAAATGAACCCGGTACCACCTTGAACAATTGCAACATTGTATGACTTGTTGAAAGCATAAAAACTGGTCGCCAGTCGTAACTTAAGTCTTAATGCCCCGCTAACATGCCAACCTGTGTATTTGTGGGCAATTGTCTCAAACCTGGCCTATATATTTTAGTCGCGGTTTCTTTTTGCGATTTCTTAGACCAAACAACCGTGCAGAGTAATTGTTGTTTATTGGCTCATACAACGAACGAAATTTTTAGTGAGTGAAGATAAACGGTTACCGGATCAGCGTGTTGCTCTAACCGACGTTAATATTGAATTGAGTAGTATGCTACTTCTTGTAGTTAAATGAGTTAAATGAGACAATTAACTACTTAATTCTATTCAAAGAAGAGCTATTCGTCTCATTAATGATCCTTCACTTACAGAAAGGCTTCCCTTTCTTGCCCATCGTCGGGCTGTGGGGGATTTATCGCTTTTTTATAGGTACTTCCATGGCTTCTGCTCTGAAGAATTGGCCAGTATAGTTCCTTTACTCACGATTCCCAACAGAGAAACTCCTGGTTCCGCGCGTATGCATCCCTATACGGTCCAACTGAACAGGAACTTCTCACTTTGTTCGTTCTTTTATCCCTAGAGTTTCTAGTGTCAGCAAACTCCCTCTTACCTCACTTAAGACACCCACGGTACGTTAGTATTTAGGCTTAAAGCCTTTGTGGTTTGTCAAAGATAAAAAAACCTATAAATCTGCTATTTATATATAAATTTGTAACACCTATAGTTTTAGTTTGAGATCCCTGCACTTTTTTTCAAGTCATAAGTAACAAGCTAATTTTTCGTGAGTAGTTTCATTTTGACAAGACGACCAACTTTTTTCTTACAACAATTTTCGTTGGTGGTAGCATACAGGCGAAGCAGAGATAAAATATGTTGATTTGATAAATATCAAAGAACCCAGGATGACGTACCTCGCAATTTGTAGGACAATGTGGGTGTTAAATTATAAAAATATTATTTAATCAAAGCAAAAAAATCAGCTGGTTAGTAGTTATTTTTACGACATCGTTAAACATACATGTTGGTGGTAGGGGACTCTTTGATGAAACCTTACATTTTGTAGCACAAATATTTTTCGGTTTATTTGGATAATTATCTTGAAAATTAACAGAAAAAAATCCCTGTTTGTGATAAATTTTTGATATCTGTCAAATCAACTCATTTAATTCCTGTTACCCCTGTAAGCTACCACCAACGAAAATTGTTGTAAGGAAAAAAGTTGGACGTCTCGTTAAATTAAGCTATCTACAAAAAATTAGCTTGTAAAAAATGGTCCAGGAAACCCTAACTATTTAGGCACTTTTTATTGAGAAAAATACCCAGTAAGTATCTACTCTAATCTACATTTACTGCCTTTTTATACCAATAAAATGCATTATTATTGTGGAAACTGACTTTTTAAATTAATGTAGTATACTTTTTGGTCAGGTGTTTTTCTCAATTGAAAGTGCCCAAAGTATAGAATAGATAGAAATAATGTATTAATCTTAAACAAATTTTGCTGTTTTGTATCCAATAATATTCGCTATAAGTAATGAAATTTTATCAAAAAATAATACATGGAAAGTTCTTAAAATTTTAGTAATAGGTATAACTACCGTGAAAATTCACGCACTTAGTAATTCCCAGGGTTGCCACCTTTTTATTGTCAATGGCCGAGAGCTAGTCTTCTAAAAAAAGGAATTGTGGAAAAGGGATATTATAGGATTAAAAGTGTTGTGTTGAATAAGACATTTTTACCGGGGCTGGTTCAATGTCTGGGAGGATGGGGGTGCGCTAAAAAAGTAGTTTCTTTTTCTTGCAAATAAACGCGGATTACCTACACATATCGCATCAGTGGTGTACCATGGAATACTGGCATGGGCCAAGTTGCTGTGGCGAGCCTTTAAATTACAAAATTTAAAAACTTGCCCCAAGAATAATTTGATGGGAAAAAGGGCTTTTTGTCCATTTTGCGCAAAAACTTAAATATTGTTTTAATTCTTTTTATCTTTATTAACCTCATTTCTCCGGAGGGAGGAATAACCTTCCAGGTCACCCCACGCTGGTGTATTATATCACCAAATGTTTAATTTAATTCTTATTTTTTACAAGCTTCCAAAAGTGGTTCTTGTTTTTCTTTTTTTATCAGAACTTTTGGCTTTTTATTTCAGCACCGTTAAACCGGCAGAAATTACTGTTTGTCTGGGAGCCGGGAGAATGAGTGCCGCAACCGGGAGAGGTGGCAACAAAATTTAATTAGTGGCTTATAATGCCACTTCGAATAATACTTATTTCAGTTAAATGTGGTAATGATTAAACTTGTGGTTTTAAACAATCCTACTAATACCTCTGATCAGTTATGATGACATTCTGTGACCTAAAACTCGTTTCTTCCATTATCCATAATCAATTTGTCAAATTTTGTAAAGCAATTATTTAGGTAATCAGATGGTTTATGCTGGAATATTTTTTAGGATTAACTCAAGACTAAAGTAAACATAGATAACCTACATTTAGATCCGCAGTGGTAAGAAGCATTTTTCGGATTTTTACCTCGCGCAGTAAAAAAATGGACGGGTGGACGAACATGCGCACTTAAAAGCCGTGCCAAAATACAAACACCGCCACCCCGTACCCTCCGTCCGCGGTCAGACCGTGACACTCATTAGCTACCGTACTCCGAACAGAAAACCAGGACGCCGTCGACAAATTCTTTCCGATAATGCGGATAGTCTGTTTGGCGCCAGGCGCGTTCACCCTCGATTTGCTTGCGTACAAACCCGTTTTTCGCTCATGAAATGTTACTTTTGTTTAGCGCAGGTAATAACATTGGCAATCCATCGAGATCAGTAAAAGTATTTTTTTCACATCCTACCAGTATTATATCAAATTATAGTTGTTGTAGAAGAAGGGTTTTTATTTAAAATCACTAAAATTTCTTTTAAACTGACTAAAATACTAGTAATTAATAAATGGTCGTTTTCTATGTGTGTTATATCACAGCCAATTTTAATTAAAATAAACATTTGGACTAAAACATGTAAAAACGAAATTTACTAAAAAGCACAAAAGATAGGTATAGGCAACCTATACATTATTTAAAAGAGTATTTTATTTATCGTCATGTGGTGTAAAAAATACAGGGTGTTCCATTTAAAATAATAGAGATATTGCTATTTGATTTCCTGAAAAATTGAAACTATTTTTTGATCAACCTGTACAATAATTTATCTCGATATGACCTATGTATAATAAGGCTAATTTTTCCTAATCTTTAGAAGTTAAAAGTTTTATAGTACTAAAATAAAATTAATTTAATTGCACCCTTGTATTTAAAAAAAATCTAATATCACAAAAATTCATGGTAAAAAAATATAACTTTGAGACGTCTCAGTTTTTTAAAACACCCTGTATAGACTAAAATAAATTTATACTGTGGCCTTATCCGACCTCTATAATATGTTTCCCTATGCACTTTTTTTTAAACCCTATGGTTATCCAGCTACAGACCGTGTCGAATATGGTGGGCCACCCTGTATACATAGGTGTTTCCTGTCTTTGTCACTTATAATGTGTATTAAGTTTTTTTTTCTACAAATCTACATAATCAATCAATGGCACAAAATTTGCATCGGATTTCATTCATAATCTGTAACCGCTGGCGCAACTTTCTCCCAGTTAACACCATTCTTCGGTAAAAGGTGCCGCCGCGCAGTCTAGCTAGTTATAGCCTCATTCTGCTGTCCGCATCGAGTCAAGGTACTTTAGATTACGACGAGCTCGCTAATACGATTATAATCGGTACGACATCGACCGTGGAGTACCATGCATGGGTGAGTCGATCGATGTGTCTGGTTTCTGGTATCTAAGTGCCGGATGGTTCATTGATTTAATTATGGTGTTAAGGTTTAATTCGATCGTGATTCTTGGAAATCCTAGTAGATAGTTTATTAAAACTGATAAATATAAGGTTTCCGGAAAATGTATGTACAGGGTATTCCATTTAAGAGGAAAAATGGCATATTTTTTTAACTTTCTCCATACTTTTAAAGAAACTTAGATAACCAATCGATGTATTGGCTAGAAATTAAAATTCGTATTAAAAAAACAATTGCATGAAAGACAAAAGATTTACGCCATAAATGTTGTATTTTTAAATGAAACACCATATTTATTATTATATTTTTGAATTCTATGGTCAATTCTAAGTGTTTTTTATTAAGGGTACTACATGTTTATTTTTTTACAGATTTTGAGTAATTGACGCTTAAGAGGTCACATTTTTGGCCTATTTAATGAAATATCTCAATATAAAATGCAGGTGATTACCTGATACTTCAAATTCATTGAAATTTTTACTAATTTTATTGATATTTAATTATTTATTAGATTATTAATTACAGTTACTATAGATAACAATAAAGTAGAAAAATAATGTAATTACTTACGTATCGTAGTTTTTCTGTTCCTAATGAATATTTCATTGTGAAAACCTGGTATTAAAATCCACCAATAGGTACAAATTTTAATAACTTTGAAGTATTCGGTAATCACCTGTATTACCTTTAATGTAAATTGATATATTTAATTAAATAATATTAGCCGGAAATGTAACTCTTTAAGCGTCAATACCTCAAAAACAGTAAAAGATAAACATGTAGTACCTTTAATAAAAAATATTTAGAATTGAGCAAAAAATTCAAAAATATGATTATAAATATGGTGTTCCATATAAAAATTCAACTATGATGGCGATTTTGTTTTTGTTGTTTGCAATTGTTTTTAATACGACTTTAAATTTCCTCGAGCTAAAATACATCGATTGGCTTTCTTGAATTTCTTTAAAAATATGCCATTTTTCCTTTTAAATGGAATACCCTGTACATTTTTTTATTATAGACTCCTGATGTCTAAATAGTTTGATTTTATAAGGGCGTAGCTAAAATTTTCGAACTATTTTCTCCAAAAACTAATATATTGGATAGAATATTGTTTATAAAACATAGTTAGAATTAAATGCAGAATTTTAAAATGTAACTAAAAAAGTGTTTATATAAAAATACAATTTAAACACGCATTCGGATCATCTCAGTACGTCCGGATAATAACTAAGGAAGTTTGGCGTTCGGATTACTAGATGTCCAGATTAGCAAGTGTCTGAATGAAACAGGTTGTAAAGTATTTTGTTTCAAAAATTAAATTTTGCAGCGAGGACACTTTTCTTTTTGGTCTTCAAATTTGTTTCTTGTTTTTTGGGCCCCCTAACCCTTAACTCATTCTGATTCGGGGTCCCTCCAAGGCACGCTACGCCACTGTGGAAAAGAATAAATGCGCGGTGGAAATTTATTGAAAAGCATGTAGATTAAAAAAAAGCTCCAAATCAAAACGCATTTTAAAGAGTATCCCAAAATTTTTACTTCGTGTTTTATTATTTATATTTAAAAAGTATTTCAATAGAAATATATCATATTGTGAATATACAGGGTTATTTGTAAGTTGATATATTCCTTTTAACACTGTATAGAATGCAAGAAAATAGGAACATTTTTAAAATAAAATTATTAGTATTTTAATAGAAATATATCCTATTATGAATATACAGGGTTGTTTGTAAGTTAATAAATTCCTTTTAGCACTGTATAGAAGGCAAGAAAATGAGATATGTAACTTTTCAGATAATAATATGTCCGAAAATGCTTTGTTTCCAAGATATAAAAAAATGTCTTTTTGTGAATACTTTCCTACCACTCCAGATATTATCACAAAATTTAAAACACTTCTTTTAATCATTGCATTACATTTTTTGCTGTAAAAGTTTTAATTTTTTTTTACCAGTGGCGTCGAACAAAATTTGTAACGAATTTTTTCAAGAAAAAATAGTACGCCCCTGCTTTTTCTTTAAATCAATAATATTTTTAAAATAATTGTTTAATTTGGAGTTAATTTGGTCTCTTGTTATTTTTTCGTACGACAAACGGTTTTCGTTTAGAAAAATAAAAGCCATTTTTACTTTTATTAAAAATTATAACTAGTACTGGTAATTTTTTTATAAGTTTAAATTGTAGTAATGTAAGTGTTTGACCTTTTTCTGGATAGACCCTGGACTGTCTGGATGACGGTAGTGGTTGCGTTTATTAGTTCGCATCCTACCTGTACAGGTAATAAATCCAAGGTTTTGAAAACATGAAACACAAGAAATCTAATTTTCAGTTTGGATAGATTTACCAAACAAATTTTTTTATTGCCAGACATTTATCATTGCTAATTATACAGTCGTCCGACTTCTAACTTCTGAACCGTTCGGTATATTTTGATGAAACTTGGAACGATAATATATAAGCAAGGTCTGCATTTTTTGACATATCAGTGACAGCTTTAAATGTCAAGGTGACAGCTCTAAATGTCAAGGTGACAGCTCTAAATGTCAAGGTCACAGCTGGGCGCCAACGCAACCGCTACCGCTAGCCAGACAACCGAAGATCTACCGGAAACAGGGGTAGTCATAGGGGAGGGGGCCATGGGGCCATGCTCCCCCTCCTTGGATGCGACATCCTTTCTATTTTATTGTGTTTCATATATCTCTAATGGCAAATATTGGCATTTATTGAGGATCCCCTTCCCAAGGTTTTTTTTGTTCTTCAAAAATTTGAACCTCCTTTAAAATTTTTGTTTTTGCCACCTCACACACTTCTCCTCGGCCCATGGTCCCCCCTCAGAAAGTCGATATGACCGCCCCTGACCGGAAATAGGAGGAAATCAAAAATCAGCCAACCTAAAATTATTGTTTCCCAAACATTTCTATCTCCCGGACTATATAGTTTACACATAGTTAAACTTGTTAGAGTATAAGAGGGATACTATTTAGGTAATTAAAAATTAGACAAACAAGTTGCTTAAGCCCGTACATATTTGGAAATACCACCGATTGAAAGACAAAAAAATCCTTATAATTTAGTAAAATATTCATAAGTCGCTGCATAATCTAAAATTTATTGTTTAGGTGTGTTAATACTAGATTTTAAAATACACCTCTCCCGTGCATAATGTGTCGTAGGTACTAGATAATAAAAAATAATGGCTTAACAATCTAATGGATAGGCGAGGGTTTTTAACCTCTCTAAAAATAAACATCACCATCTACGCATTTTGTTGTGACGCAATTAATTATTGCGAAAAATTGAAAAGTTTATTATAATGAGGTGGCTACCACAGAACTAAACTGCTGCTAAATTCAATTGCAGCTGGACATTCTTTTTAATAATTTTAAATCGTCATTACTCTTTAAAAAAGTTAAAAAGAAAATGTGATTTTTACGTTTTGGAAAGATTTTGTTTTTAAAGCCATTTTTTGTTGTTAATACGGTTCAAAACATTTCAAAAACATTACATTTTCTTGCTAAACCCTGACGTCATATACGTCACGTAATTTACCATGTTTGAATATATCGCGGACAATGGTTTAAAAACATCGAGCCGGCGTATGCATCGAGCTCATTAAAAACTTTGTTTCGGCTGTTTTTTGTAAACTTTTAACATGGATGTGAATGGCAAGTGAAAAAATTTTATATTCGGTGTAAATTAAGGTACATATTAACCCTAAAAAATTAAAATCATAATCATAACCTGAAAGCTTAATGTGCTGTGACACAACGGTTTGAAAACCTACATTTTCTTGATTCTCATGTTAATATCGTCATTTTCGAATACGGTTTAAACCAATCCGACGAATACGGTTAGCAAGAAAATTTGACTTAAATATGGCTACTCAATTTTGTCCTGTTTTAATTTTACAGTGTGTAAAAGAAATTTTCTATTTTTTACAACAACCATATTTAGCGGTATATCGCATATTGAAATCTAAGGACGAGTTTATAAATCAAAATTTAATTTTGGTATTAGTATTAGCATTAGTCACAAGATTCAAGAACATACATTTAAATTGAAGTGTTTATAAATCAAATTTAATTTTCTGTTCTTAGGAAACAACCCTTAAAATTCTCTAAAATTCAAAACTTAAGACTAAAATAGGGAAAAGTATTAATTGCTTATGTGCCATTAAAAGATTAAAACCGGTAACTCCTTTTTTATTTAATTTTTATTACTTATTTTTTTATTAAATGTACCTAATAATCGCCACCAAAAAATTTTTAAATATAAGTTAGGTTAATACTAATACTAAAATTAAATTCGGATTTATAAACTCGGCCTAATTTGGAAAAAAATAATAACGTGTCAGTAGCGTCGCCAATCTATTTTTTTCACCCTTTCGGGGTCATTCCATCCAGGTCCGACGACCGCCCCCTAGGTGGTGCACTGCAGCCTGAAGGCTTATTGTACTTTGACCCCTACTCCTTCCCATTCACACACCATTCATTCCATAACTTGGATGGTTGTTGCTCGGTCCGCATCCCCGAGCAGAACACCGTGTGCCGTTGCCCAAAACACCGCTGGTGCCGGTCACCCATCCAAATTATGGGCGCGCATTCCACTGCTTAACTCCGGAGATCGACGCTTGCCGATACAACCGAAGCCGCCACAAGCGCGCCCGCCAATCTATAGTCCACTTCTAAACTGTAAAAACTAATAAATCCTTACGTAGTATGCTAATGGCCAACAGGATGATCCACATATTATTATATAATATGTATTACCTTATGTTTTTCAGCTAGTTATTACACGGCATATTTCATGAAACGGGTTTTCACTAAATTTGCTTTTGTTGGTACTTCCTTTCTTATTAGATTGGGTTAAAACTTAATAGCTTTTTTATTTATTATTATCATTATTATTAAAATGTTTATATTTATTAAACTAAAAAGTTAATACAGGGTGTCCGACTATATTTTGACCCATTTTGATCGCGATTAACTTGATAAGAAATAAATATATCGAAATGCCGGTTTTTGCAGAAGTCTTACATTTTTTAAAAATTTTTTATTATTTTATTATCTCCCTCGCCATTTGGTTGCAACATTTCTTTAACAAAATAATAATTGCAGTAAGGCTAGATTACTTTTTTAACTTTTGGTAATAATGCGAAAAACCTATAGCTTTGTTGCACTTTTTTTCTGTAACCCTGCATGTAGCAAATTTTTATTGTTAAATAATAATCCTAACTGCCATGCAGTCAATTTTTAAAGATCAATAATACCCTTATACAGGGTGTTTCTTAACAAATGCGAATAATTTTAGGAGGTGATTCCTTCTTCAAAATAAAGGATATTTTGCTTTATAAACTGGGGTCAGAACTCAATCATTAGGGAGATATCGCGAAGAAAAAACAAAATAAGCATGGTATTTAAATAACCAAGCAGAAAATAGAATTTTTTATAAAATAAATTTCTCCATTTTATTTAAGATTGGTAGGCTTAACGAAAAAAAAAGTTAAAAACATAGATAGAAAACGGTAGGGGTAGTCTATTCAATATTTTCTTAGAATTTTATTATTCTAGCGCTTTTCGTTTTTTGTACCGCGATATCTCCTCATGGTTGATTTTTGACCTTATGTTTAAAAAGCAAACTACCCTTTGTTTTAAACAAGGAATCACCTCCTAAAATTTTTAGCATTTGTGTAGAAACACCCTGTATATGGAAATATCCATAGCTTATGTTACATTTTTAAAGCGAAAATATTGAATGTTAAGACGGTGAAAAAATATACATGGTGTTTTATATAAAATGACAAAGTTTTCATGTATTAGAAAATCGGCCATTTTGTTTTTGTGTCAACAAAATGTCACAACCAAAGTCGGTCTATATAGGGTCGCCACATTCGGTCATATTGCTTTGACGTGTTATGACGTCACATCTCTCATTTTTCGGACATGTTGTTCAGTGCCGGAGATATACAGTTTATTGTATTAGTAGAACAACCGTTTACACAACAGTTTTTAATTATTATTAAATTGTAAATTTGTTTACTTTAAATAAAAACCATTTGAAATTACATCTTTTAACAAATATCACTTCCAAAACAATGAAAAATGAATGCGCAAATTCTAGACGCCACTGGATTGATCATCAGCTTTAATTTTACCCAGTGTTGCCAACTTTTCTCCGTGGAGTGCCTTTCCTTGCGTCCCCGACCTTGGACCGCCTAAAAGTTGAGGATATGTCGCAACCTTATAAATATAAACTAACCTTGGTCACAACCAAATGGCGAGAATATGTTTAGCGTTTTTTTTTTAATTCTTAAGAAAATCGTTAAAGAATCTCTAGAAAACTGATGAAACATCATTTTGGTCTGTGAATATTCTATTTTTGGAATTTTTCGGTGACTTGCGATTTAGAGTCATATGATGTACGATGGTACTTTAAATGTGATGGCAATAAGCCTATAATAGCAGCCTTAGTCATATAAAGAAAGGAAGAAAAAGCTTATTTGGTAGTACCCTGAAAGTCTTTCGTTTCAACACACAATTAACATGGGAATAAATCTATTATTTACAGCTGATTAGTTTAAATACAGGTGTTAGGCTAATGTAGGTAGACGGGCATGATAATGTATTCATAATACAGACACGATAGTATTTAATGATAATGATAGGCATAATATGTATTTAGAAACACAAATAGAAAAATGAGTTTATGCAATATTAACTTGTTGTTGTAGAACGTAAAAATGTATTTATTCTTCGAAATTCAAACAATGACTTAGGTATTGCATGACATGTAGTATGTAGGTTTTGAAAGGTCCACTTTCAGAATTATGTTTACTATTGGTAACTTTAGTTTTCCGTATATTAACGCAATAAATTAAACATCAATTGATGTAGTTAATAGTATATTATAGTACAAGTGTGGAAACTGACTAATTTCACACGAGTATAAATATTATTTCACAAGGCGTCAGCAAAACCTGCAAACCTACGAGTGCATGTAAGAAAGTCATTTCCACACAAGTAATGTACACTATTTTTCTACAACTACGAATTGTTTACAACTAAATTTTAAGTTTGTGTTCACAGCAGGGGCGCAGCTACCGCCGTATCAGCCACATCAATGATATAGAGCCCCCTGGATATAGGGGCCCCCAAATATGTGTAAGCAAAAATGAGTGGTAGAAAACTGTACAAATTGTCGGGGGTATCGGGAATAAAGAATTTAATAGTAACATCGGCAACGTTGCCAAATTTTCCTGTTTTGTGCTACACGTATCTTCTTTGTTTTTCTAAATGTGTCCCATTTATTGTCATTGCCATAAATTGAACAGGCTAAATTTAATAGGTTGACAAAATTCCATTTTTACTAGCTTCTAAGGTATGACAACACCACATTTTAGGTAAAATGTTCAGATGCGCTTAATTATATCTAAAACCACCTTAATTGCGTTTACAAATTTTGGGATTTAAGGGTTTCTGAGCACGTTTTTTTTATCTTTTTGACATCCCACGAAGACATATGCCTAAATACCAGAGTACCGTGGGCGTCGGGTTATTAGATGTTTAATCCATCGTTTCCCCTGTTCCGTCAACGTTGTCCAAGCACTGAAACATGCAGTTATGCATTTTACAGTACCTTTGAGACAAAGCGGTAGTGCCACCACGGTTGTTATTTCAAAATAACTACTACCTAAATATGTCTCCCCGCTGGGAATCGAATCGGCGACCTCTGGCTTCGAAGATCAAAGCTCTGTCCACTGCGCCACGGGCGAGACATTAAACAGTGATACTGTCATTGTTGCCAGATTTTCCAGTTTTGCGCTACATGTAATATTTTTGATATTTTAAATGAAATGCCTTATTTATTTTATTTGCAATTAAAGGTGCCAATTTAAGTAAGGCTCCAAATTTTCAAAATTTAATCTTTACGAATTACCAAGATAACAACACCGCAATTTTATTAAAATTTGGCAACAATGCTGATATTACTAATCAATGAGGCATGCCAAAAAAGCCCTTAATACTAAATTTTGTAAATATAGCTTTAGGGGTTTTAAAAATATTTGGGCCCTAAAGTAGTTTTTGCTGAAAGTGTAGTGTATCACATCTCAACAACTAATTGAGAGAGAATTTTTAAAATTTAAAAGCTTACTAAATTTGATCCGTTCAAATAAATGCAATAAAAATAAATTGGTCATTTCATTAAAAAAAAATGAAAAAAGCAGCGTGTAGCACAAAACTGAAAAATCTGGCAACAGTGCCGATATCACTATTTAATTCCACATGTCCAAAACACCTATAGATATAGGTGTTTTCTAAAGAATCATGGAGTGCGTTTTATGTCATTTTCATATATGGTCGTGGAAAAAAGTACTTTTTAAGGGTTGGTTTTAATTATTATGATAACCACAGACATGCAGAGATAGGATTTTCAAATTAGATAGTTTATCTAAAAACTGGGACATGGGACCCACACCAAAGATACCAGATGCTGTATATCGTCTCACCCTACATAATTCCAACTTACTGAACAGCCGTTTACGTATGGAAAGAAGTATTAGTATGAGGTTATTAAGTTGCTCAAATATCATTGGGACTGTGGCAACAGTTCAAAAGTTATAATTATTATTGAAATAATTCTTTTTATTTTAACTTTGTGGGTCAATAACTCCCTAATGATGTCCAATAGAACTTTTTGATCTTTAAATATAAAGTACTAACATTATTCGACTTACTCTATCAACCTCTAATGTTTTTATGACCATACCTTTTCGGACATCCTGTACAATCGATTACAAAATATATTTAAGAATCTTGTAACAGATTTTATATAAATAGACTACTATTAAAGTGCATATTTAGGCTTATCAGGCTTTATTAAAGTTTGTCAAACAAAATAATTTTACTCGCTGTACTCTGTACTATTATTTGATATAATGACCAGTGGTGGAAATATCTATGTTCGTAAAAAAATTCACCCTACGGAATGTATCAATGATGTTCACTTGATTTGACCGTGGCTTCAAAAGAAAATAAACAAAAGACGTGCGCCTCCTCTTCGTAATTGTCTGTGGAGTAGGTTGTGCAATTTCACGATTTTCTCTGTACCTCATACCATGAATAAGAAAGAATTTCTTCTGTTTCTGGGAAATTACTTATCTGCCTTTTTTTTTTAATACATCCCGGGTGCCCACGAAATTACTAGCAAGCCCGTCATTTTTTGGGGAGTCTTAAGCGATTTTGAAATTTTGGTCGGATAGGATCAGTGGCGGCGCCAGCTTTTTTAAGTTTGGCGATACCCGGCAGAGAAATTTTGAGGGTGGGCAGCAAAATGTGCAGTGCAATATTATTATTATTATTATTATTATTATTATTATTATTATTATTATTATTATTATTATTATTATTATTTAAAAGATCCAACACGACGTATCCCATGGCTCCGACCCCATAGGGCGTCGTGCGGAAGGCCATCCATATCGAAGACCGCTCCTCGCGTCCGCTCGGTCAGTGATCTTCGGCCAAATTCATTTGCCTCAGTAGACGAAGGGATCCAAGGACAACAGATTTCTGCATTTTCATCACCAGTTGTTCGGGTGTATTTTCACATGCTGGAATGTACCTCATTTCCCTTAATATGTTATTCTTCATGCCTCCCAAAACGCCAATTATCAGGACAACCAATCGCACGGTATACTCCGGATAGAGCCTCCGAAGTTCGCCAAGAAGATCTTGATATTTGGCTCGTTTCTCCCGTTCTTTTATATCGATGTTAGTTTCCGCTGGGGCGGAGAACTCTATTACGTACATGGTGTGGTTTGTCTTATCAAGGAGAACGATGTCGGGTTTATTTGCTTGAATTTGATGCGTTGTTGGGAACGCGTAGTTCCAGTATATGCGACAGTTGTCATTTTCCACTACTGCCTCAATGTCTCCGGGAGCAAACGGCAGTATTGCTGTTTCATCGATGCCGTAGTAATGCCTCAGGTGATAGTAAAGTACCCGAAGAGCGTCATTATGCCGATGGATGTAGCTATTGACAGCATGCACTGGACAAGCTGACAATAGATGCATAAGGGTTTCGGGTTGCTGTCGACAGGCTCGACATGCGGTGTCAAGAACGTTGGAAAATTGGCTTCGGTACACCAATGTGTTTATCACCCCATCTTGGCATGCTAGTAAGAATCCTTCGGTCTCAGACTTAAGCTCGGCGGATTTCAAAAACCCAAACGTAAGCTTTCGAGATAGATCGAGTCTATTGATGTTTCTGTAAAAGACTCCGTGCTGCGGCTTATTGATGTGATCTTCTAAGAGCATCCGTTGTTCGGCTCTTTTAACTGCAGCTGTTACAGCACTAGACTCCTGTCTTATAAGTGATTGGTCGTCATTAGAATCTATTTCAAATCTGAGACCGAATTTCTCCGCGGCTCGCTCGGCTGCCTTGAACAAAAATGCTCCAACATTGGCCATCTCATGTTCTTTTACTAATTGCAGCAGTGGATCCGTGCTTTTGGCAACCTGACAAGCAAGACTCAAAACCAAACGATCATGCATACACTCCAAGCTTAAAAGGCCGCGACCTCCCTGATGGCGTGAGAGGTAAATGCGGGAGACTGATGAGCGGGGATGGATGCTGCGGTGAAGATGCATCATTTTTCGTGTGCTAACGTCCAGTTCGCGCAACTCTTCTCGCGTCCACTTAACTACTCCAAACGAATAAAGCAATACAGGAACTGCCAGCATGTTAGTTGCAGAAACCTTATTCAATCCTGATAGTTCGGATTTCCATATTTTCCTTAAGCGTTGCCTGTACTTGCTTCTCAGCTCGGTCTTTACAGCTTTAACATCCTGAGTACGATTTTGGTCGATACCTAAATATCGATACGTTTCGTTATTTCTAAGCGGACGGAGAATCGCGCTGTCAGCAAGTTGATCAGCCTCTAAATCGTTACCATATCGGCCCTTTACCAGCCTAAGTTTTGCACATTTGTCAAGTCCGAACTCCATGCCAACATCTTTGGTGTATTCGTGAACCACTTTAAGAGACTGTTGTAGATCTCGCTCACTAGTTGCATAGAGTTTCAGGTCATCCATATAAAACAGATGGGTTACCTTACGCTCCCTTCTTCCAGGTGGTCCACAGAAATACCCCCGAGTCTTCCGAAGAGACACGGATACGGGAAGCAGCGATATACAGAATAATAGAGGACTTAGTGAGTCGCCCTGAAATACGCCCCGTTTAAATGTTATGGGATCAGTAATGATTTTTTGTGCTCCAGATGTTATGGAGAATTTAGATTTCCAGAGCGGCATCAGCTGTTCGATGCAACGATTCAGGTTAGGAGGAACCTTGAGATCTTTAAGCAGATGCAATATTAATTCATGCGATGTTGTATCAAAAGCTTTTTTGTAATCAATCCATGCCATACTGAGGTTGCGTTTGTATTGGATTGAGTCTTGTGTGATGCATCTATCGATTAAGAGATTTTCCTTGCAACCATTGATTCCTCTTTTTCCTCCTCGCTGCTCCCCTATATCAGAGAGAATAGGATCTATTGCACTCAGTATTCTAGAATACAAAATTCTAGTAAAAGCCTTGTAGCTGGTATTAAGGCAAGTGATTGGTCTGTAGTTCTTTGGCTGTGTTAGATCTCCCTTTTTTGGTATTAATATAGTCCGGCCTTCTACAAACCATTCAGGAATTGGTGTGTGTCCATTAAGCCACGAATCAAAGATTCTGGCCAAATGCGGATGGGTACTGGGGAATTTCTTCCACCAGAAGTTATTAATGCCATCCGGACCCGGTGCAGAATAATTCCTTGCACCATCTAGGGCTCTTTTTACCTCCTCCGTCGTGATTCGAGTCCTCGTAGACATTCTTCCAAAACTGTTCCACAACATTTGCTTGTGGCGGATTTTCGACCGTTGGTGCTGGGTCTGCCAGAAAGCTAGAGGGTTTAGTCACAAATTTATTTGTATCTCTCAGCCCTTTAGCCTTTTTCTTTAAGCTGTTGTTAATAACACCCAACGATCGTATGCGGTCTAGGCAACGCTGCTTAATGACCTGAAGCGTGATTCTGTTAAGTGTATGGTGTTTTTGGCGTAGCTTTGAAGCTATTTTTCTGATCTTTGCCGTAAAAGGTCTGTTGGCTGATATATAACCCATTACACTTTGAATGCGCGATGCCTCTTGCCGCGTTAGATCTATTTTTTTGGCAATTTGCTGAATTCTGCGTTCGGTCTTCCGAAGTGCCTGGTGAAAGCTATCTGAGCGGTTAGGAACAAGTTGTTTCGCAGCTTCATAAACAGCGTTGTTAAGTGCCAAAATATCCGTTTGTTCTGAAAGTAAATCCCGAAGAGCGTTGTTTGCTTGTGCGATATCTCGGGATTTTATGTGAGACTTGATGTTGATGTTAGTAAGCCTCTCTGTTAGTTCGTTGTTGGCGTTTTCGGGGGCAATCTCAATTACCATATTTTCCGCAGGCTGGTTTTGTTCCAGATCCTGATTATCCAGGTCCTGAGGTGGCTCCTGTTGTCTTGGTGTTCTGACATATCCAGATCGGTTAAGATAGGCTACATAGTCTCTCAAACGTTGTTGGGAGAGATGACTTAATTCTGGGTGTTTAGTACACCATGTGGCGTGCATCCGTGCCATGTAGCCCCTAATGGTGGGTTCGCTGAGGGAATATGCATCCATCAGATCGTCCCTAAGTTCGTCCGTCCACGTGAGGCGTCCATGTCCATTGCCAAGGTCGTTTAAGGGCGTCCGTCCGGTTGCTCCTCCAACCTGCCCTGCACCCCTATCCGAACGGGGTGGATTGTTGGGAGCTTGCTCATCATTGTTTATAGGGACAATGCGAGATATCCACGACTCTGCGGGATGTCACCCCACAGAGCCGCGGCGGTTACCGGTATTACATAGGCTACCGGACCGATTCAAGGCCTCTCGTAGGTTGCTGTTGGTACCCGCAACCCCTTCAAGCTCGCTGGCAGTACCGTCTTGCTTGGATTGTTCGTGTTCGGTAGCACCAAGAACAATGCTAGGCATTGTCCTGATGGCCAGACTATTATATTATTATTATTATTATTATTATTATTATTATTATTATTATTATTATTATTATTATTATTATTATTATTATTATTATTATTATTATTATTATTATTATTATTATTATATAAATACAGAGCGTTTTAAAATTCACTACAAATATTTTAGAAGCTCATTTTTAAGATTCCATAAACTGAAAACAGAAACCGTCTTCAACCTACAGCTATCGCAAATCGAGTATAAAAAATGTTTGTTTTAAACTGTGGCTACATTTTCTTATCAAATTTAACAAAAAAGTTACACCCCTATCAGTTAAAAAATTGTTTATTGTACATATGTCTTAAAAAAGATAAAAACCCAATTTTACACTGAGAAAAACCCATTTATTAAAGATTCCTCCAGCATTTTATTTAAAATTTTATTTGTAAGATCAAGTTCCACCAGCATGATGATCACAGAAAAATCCAAATATTTGGTTTCTTGCATTTTTTGCGATAAAACAAATGGTTTTCAAGAAAGTTTGCTTAGTAGGCTGTGTAAACCAAAAAATATTCTATCTTACTATCACCTTTAGTGATACATATCTATTTTGTTAATAAATGACGTACAAAAGATTGTGTATCATATTATATAAAATTATGGCCATAATTATAATGCACTTTCACTTACCACCTACAATCAGTGGCGTAACTACTATGAGGCTAGCCGGGGCTGTGCCTCGGGGCTTTCAAGCTTAGAAGGCTCCTCGGAGTCTCACTTCCAAAGTATAAATTGGAATAGTGAAAACTTGTCTCACAGGTTAAAAATAAGTAAGTCAGAAAAAAAGGTAAAAGTTTCTTGTTTTTTTTTTAATCAGGTCGAATTAGGTACAAACGACTTTAAATAGAGTAGTTGGGCCCCTGCTGTACTTTTTACCACCGAGCATTTGCGGCGTACGTATGGCATGCTTTATTTTAAGGAAGTGAAACTTTTTTAAAGTACAGGGTGATTTATTTTCAATGGTAATCTCGAAAACCGCAAGGAATATCAAAATTCTAATGGGACTTTTAATTTATTTTTATTTTTTTTTTTAATTACTGTAGGAAAACCAGTTCATGCCTATTGAGAACCATTTTGGAGTATAGGGTGATTTTCAGATTTTTTTCATTTTTACAAGTATCTTTAACTCGTTTGTTATTAAAATTATAAAAAAAACCTTTAAATCGGGTAATTGTGTGGTTTTCTTCGTAGAATATTATGAGGTAATAACCTGTTTTTAGGTTGGGCCGTTTTTAAAAAAATTACATAACTTACGTTTTTTATGGTATGTATATTTATATTTATTGGGTTTTTCTTAAGCTTTCCAAAAATATATACTTCTACCTATGTTTTTGTTTAAATTTTACCGAAAATTACTATTTTCCAAATTTACCTTTTTTATGAAAAGCCATGACAGAGGAAAACAAAACAATTGTTTTTTTTTTTTGTTTAACTGCCCCAGCTTATTATTTTATTAAAAATAAATTTTAGATTTTTAACTTATTTTAATTAACTTACTTGTGCTTTAAAAAATACATAATGTGTATTTTTTTAATAGTTTGACCACTTGCATTATACAACTAATTAATAGCACATCAATAATAATAGACGAGTTTTAAACATGTACGTCATTAAAATTTTAAATACACGTAACTGGGGGAAGAAAAATTCGGAATTTTTCAAACATTTTATCAGGATATTTTATTTTATATTTAAATCTTACACCAAAATCCATTTCTAATGACATAGCGCAACATTCTGGTAATTTTAATATTGCGACCATAAATTATTTACTCAAGAATTCCGTAATTCAGATTACTATAATATATAAACCTGGCATGGTTTTTTGAACATTGGTTGGGCGCTCATCCAAGCGCGCCCACTCCTGGCGCCGCCACTGGATAGGATGCAGAGTTCTGATATTTTAGATGTTATGTGGCACATCCGGTTTAACCAGAAGTGTTCTCAACTTTGCTATTTTAAATGGAACACCCTATATATTTTTCTAAAAATCAATTCTACAGGCAATTCCAAGAAAATACATGTCTCACATGTTGTTATACCTATCTTAAGTACTTTTTGAGAAAATGGCGTTTAAAAATATCATGTTAACCGCCGGTCGTGGAAAAATATATTTTTGTTTTTAGGAAAAGCAATGTCGTACTATATTTTTCTTTTAAAATATTTAGCTGGAATATAAGGCATCTGAAAGAAATTAAAACTGTTGCTCCACAGACAAGGATTCTGCCTCTTAATGCATGGTGGCAGTGTACTAGATTTCAGTAAAATATTTACAGTGATATCATAGAGATATTAAAAAATAAAGTTTTCTTTTAATTACCACTCTGTACCTCAAATGTTAAGACATTTAGGCAGGGCCGTATTAAGGGTATGAGGCGCCCTAGGCTACAATTCCCAGAGCGCCTATTTTCCTACTAAAAAAATTTTTGAAGAGCAAAAAAAGGTCCTCACCTCCATTTCAGTCCAAAAATAAAAGTTCTCTCCTTTTCGCGTCTATTTTATTTATATCCCCACTGCCCTGTCTGGCGCCCTAGGCTGTAGCCTAGTCAGCCTAATGGATAATACGGCACTGCATTTAGGACATAGCTTTATTTGAACTATTCGCCTTAAAATCACCTGAGGATTTACACTTCTAAGGATCAGCAACTTTTTCGGTGGTGTAGCGTGCCTGGAAAGGGCCCCGTATCACAATTATTTAGGAGGCCCCGAAAAAAGTTTTTGAATACCAAAAAAAAGGTCCCCATTTTCCAAAGAATATTATTTTCCTTATGTCAGCATTGCTTTTTTCGTTTCCATCAAAATCTTTTTAAAGACTAACGAAAAAAAAGCAACTTTCCCAATAGTAGCTACGCCCCTGATCTTATTTTGAAACAGCCCTTAAGGCTGAATTTATAGATTGACGTTTCCTTCACCGATCGCCGTTTGACGTTTTGATTTTTGATATGATATATGGAAATATCAAACAGAAAATATAAATTGACAAATGAAAAATTGTTGTTTCATCTTCTTACTGAAAACGTCAAATGGCAAACGGAAACAGAGACGTCAATCTGTAAATACAGCTTTATAGTAGAAAATGGACAATATTTGCCATCTACTTTAAGGTTTTTAATGGGAATGTATATACTTGCTTTCAGGGGTTCTGTGTTGAGTAGGTATCCTTAATATGATGAATTAAAGCAAGGTTTTTCCTTAAATTTATTTTACTCTTCTAAATATTTTTCATTCCGTTCAAATTAAAGTTTTCTCAAGTGGTTACTTACCATTTTCATTTTTTAGTTGAACATCAAATGACGTCCCGTCATAACTGCGAATATCGTTACTTTCTTCGACAGAATGTGGCAGTTTTTTGATCCTATGCAAGATGGTTCCCAGAGAACCACTTGTGAAATTTTCGGCAGGTTCGATGTAGTAATTGGCATCTGAAGACCTTATGTAACCAGTCTGAAACAAAAAAAGATTCAGTGACAAATATGGTTTAGTTAATTGGCAACTTATATTTTGAACAACTGATAATAAAAAACTTCTCGTTAAGGTTATATCATATAGATACAGGGTGTCCACAGAGAAGCGACGTTTGCCAAAATATTAGGATTTACCCAAAATACTTAATTATGTTTAAAACTAGATAATAAGAAACATACAGGAAGTGTCAAAAAGTAGCTTTTAAACAGTTTGACGCTTTTGTTTTTGAAATAGGCTTATCTGCGACCGGCTCATCTGCGACCGATCATTAAAAAGCAATAAAACCGACCATTTAACCTGAATTTAAATCAGAGTGAACCCCAATCGGGCATAAGCATTGTTGCCAAGTTGTTCATAAACTCTTTCCATGCAGTTGTTTTCTTTTTGTGAAATATTTTAAAAAGTTAAAAAAAAATGTAGATACATTTATAATATTAATTATTTATTGCATATAGAGGCTTACAAATGTACGTAAATATAAAATACAAGAATATACGTATTGCAATATATCTATGTGTGTATTCGTATTGGGTTTAATTAAGGAATTAAAAAAGAAGGCGTTGCTTGTTCAGCGCCAGAACTAACCATTCGTAAGTGTGTATTAGTCTTGGGTTTAATTAGGTACCTACCCTTAGTACCCTGTTTTGATTCTTAGAAATATCTCTAATAGTCCACCTACATTTTGGCAACAGTGCGTCTTAAATTTAATGTATTCGAGACTCAAAAGGTTGAAAAATGGGGGTTTGAAAAATTTTTATCGGGCGCAGATAAGCCGGTCGCTGTTGGGCCGACATCGACACCTTGTTTTTCACACCTTACACCTAATGCGTGATTTTATTTAAATATGAATTTGTGCAATGCAACAATAAATGCGACATCAACCAAACCAAAACATCAGGTTACCATAAATTTCGCTATTAAATACTTCTTTTACGTTATGTGTTAATAAATTTGAAATATGACAATTGGCGAATAATACTATCGAAAACTAATAATATCAAATTCGAATGTTTCAGAAATGAAAATTATAAAATCTATACGGTCGTAGAACAAATATCGTATGCAACACATGCTCCCCCCTTTATCTACACCAGTGAAATGGCCCTGGTCTTTCGTCGATGGATGACCCTTAGTATGTTCAAAACACCAATTTCAAATAGGTAAAAAAATCAAATATATCTTTACAATCTTGACGTAAACGTTAGTGGTCAATATCTCCATTTTTATACAATTTATTTGATAAGATCTAAGACTGCAAAAAACCTATATCTAATCTAGACACTGCAGGCAACGCGAAATTGGGTTTCTCACACTTAAAGATCATAATAATAAATATTGCTTTAAATTAAGATCAGATAACGCAAGATCAAGATTATCAACTTGATGATGTGAAGACTTCAATTTAACAGAATAAATTTTAATTCCTTGAGGTTTGATGGAGGTTTTAGTAAATTAGATAGGTAGTTATTGGCACAAATTGGAGTATACCGGGTGGTGCATTGCCAGACGGGCCTATGTACTTTAATTTTGATACCTTTAAATACCTGTTGGCTCCCCTATTGATTTTGCAACAAAATTGTATTGGACTATTTTTGAGACGTTGATAAGATTAGCTCACACACTTCACACACTAAATTTTATGATTTTCTAATAAGCCAATTAAGTGGTATTTAAGAAAAACTGTTTGTAAAATCGTTGCATACCTAATACATATCTTAATGAATCCACCACTAATACACTTGTAGAATCGTTTGGTTAAGTTTGTCGGTTGAGTTACTGGACACCCTGTATGTATGTAGGTAATTTGATTGAAATTGATGAAATCTTTGATGTCCATTGGTGCCTTAACGGTGAGGTTTATCGACTTTAATAAAGAGTGCCCTATTTTTAGGTTTTTGATTGTCAATAAAATGGCGCCCCCAGCTTTGCGATATCTATCAAAATAAAAAAGTTATGATGCAAATAAATTTTAAGTTTTAGGTAAAGTGCCCTCTGGCGGTATTTAAAAAAAGTACTTTTGTCTTAAAATTTTAGAATCTGCAAAGCTCGATTTGTGTGCCAAATATCAACTGGATTGGTTAAAAAATAAATGCAATATGGCGAAAAAAACCAAAATAACAATTGAACTTTGACGGCTTGTAACTCGAAAACGAATGACATTTTGAAAAAAAAGATATGAAGCTCTATCCTTATTTTGTCAAGTAGAATTACCCCCTTAAGTTTCGTGATCGATTTTTGAATTACCCTGTATAAAAAAAGTTCTATCGCGCTTCGTTAAGGAGTTATTGACCTTCAACTGTTTAAATGTTAAAAAAAAATATATATTTTTTGTAACCTTGAAGATGTAAGTACCAATATTATTTTGGCTTATTTATTTTGTTTTAGATATGTAGATACACCAGTCTTTTAAAAACACAGTTATCATAATACACTGCAAAGTAGGGCGTTTTATCTTTCAAACAATTATTACTCCTTTCTTAAAAATTAAACAGATTTAGGTTAGTTTAGACAACCCAAATCCAAGTATAATGCCCTATAAAATTCCGCGGTGTTAAAATGTTTTATTAAAGATGGCTATCTATCATTTATCTCGTTATAATGATGTTTAGTGAATCACTTAAAACAGCACAGACAGGTCTGGAGATCTGGATTTAATTTTAAATCGTAAACTAAAAACCTGGATCTCGGCCGGACCTATGCTACACTCCTGGACAAAAAAACGGAAAAACAAAATTTGGTTTAAATTCAATCTTAAACAACTTTTTTTGACCGATTTTAATTAATTTTTAGTTCAGTAGTAGCTCCTTTCACCAAGATTATTATTTAGTATGGGGATTGCTAAAAGTTTTGTAGGATTAGGTGTTACACAGGAAAAATCAAATGTTGCTTTTTCACCCAATTTTCGAACACCCTGTGGAATAATTTAACGTCACAATTTTTTACCAGTGTATTTGATTTTAAAGCTCTATCTTTTCCTAACATCTCTTTTTTTATCTATATCGGTATCTTTATTCTAAAAGGAAATACAAATTTTTAAAAGAAGAATGCATTTTAATTATGATGGTCTGGATATACGCTATAATGCAATCATATTGGGAAACTTAAGATGTGGAAAGTCGTATTTCCAAAACTAATAAAGACAGGTATATAAAATAATTAAGTAAAGGTCTTTAAAAGATCTTTTCAATGGTGATATAATATACAGGGTGTTTTTTTTAAATTACACTTTATGTCGTACTCTGTACATCTTAAGCAATAACAAAAATCTAATTACTGATTTGAAAACTGCGAAACAAACTTAACAAACTAATATTTGTATTAATGTTAAGAAAAGATGGGGCTTTAAAATTTAGTACACTGGTAAAAAATTGTGGCGGTAAATTATTCTCCAGGGTGTTTGAAAATTTTGGTCAAAATGCAACATTTAGCTCTTTCCTGTATAACACCAAATCCTTTCAAAACTTTTTGCAATACCCATATTTAATAATAATCTTGAGAAAAGAAGGTACCACCGGACGAAAAGATAATTAAAATCGGTTAAAAATCCAAAAACTTATTTAAGATTGAATTTCAATTCTCTCAGTTCTTTGCAAAGTAATGGAAAAACTAATTAATTCACAAATTCTTAAGTACTTAGAAAAACACAAAATTTTGCATAACAGGCAGTATGGATTTCGCCACAAAGATCTACAGCAGATCTTCTTTCCTTCGTATCACACTGCTGGAATAAGTCTCTTGAGTTTCTAGGTGAGTCCCAGATCGTTGCTCTTGATATATCCAAAGCTTTTGACCAGGTCTGGCATGCCGCACTTCTTAATAAACTTCCCTCCTATGGTCTTTCAACTAAACTCTGTACTTGGCTCTCTAGTTATCTGTCTGATCGTCGTATATCAGTTATTGTGGACGGCCATTCTTCAAGCTTTCACCAAGTAAATGCTGGAGTCCCTCAGGGCTCAGTTCTGGCACCAACATTGTTTCTTCTTCACATCAACGACCTTCTCTCGTCCACAACTGATTCGATTCATAGTTTCGCCGACAATAGTACCCTTCACTCTAGTTTTCAGGTTCCTAAACCCATTACTAAACCTGACTTGGAAAACAAACGCAGAGCGATGCAGAATATCTCTTTCGCAGGATCTTAATTTGATATTGGATTGGGGCGCTAAAAATCTCGTCCATTTTAATGCATCCAAAAACACAATCATGTTCCTTGTCGCGAAAAGAGTCATCAAATACTTATCCTCTACTTATGAGCGGCCAAGTTTTACAGAGCAAACGACACATTTAATCTTGTGGGCGTCACATTTGAAAGTCCCCTTAACTGGCATAAACACATTGTATCTATAGCCACGGCAGCTTCAAAAAAGCTTGGATTTCTCTTTCGAGCCAAAAAGTATTTTTCCCCTTCTAATTTATACACTTTATATGTGTCCCAAATCCGACCTCCCTTGGAATATTGTTCTCATATCTGGGGCATGGCGTCCCCACAACCCTAAGCATTCTTGATTCTATTGAAAGAAGAGCTATTCGTCTCATTATTGATCCTTCACTTACAGAAAGGCTTCCCTCTCTTGCACATCGTCGGGCTGTGGGGGATTTATCGCTTTTTATAGGTACTTCCATGGCTTCTGCTCTGAAGAATTGTCCAGTATAGTTTCTCCACTTACGGTTCCCAACAGAGAAAACTCGTGGTTCCGCGCGTATGCATCCCTATACGGTCCAACTGGACAGGCCCCGAACTTCCCACTTTGTTCGTTCTTTTATCCCTAGAGTTTCTAGGTTGTGGAATCTGCTGCCCGCGGAGGTCTTTCCTTCCCCCAAATCTTCAAGTATTTAAGTCCCGTGTCAACAAACTCCCTCTTACCTCGCTTAAGACACCCACGGTACGTTAGTATTTAGGCTTTTAGCCTTCGAGGTTTGTCCAAAGATTAAAAAAAAATTAACAAAATTTTTGTTGTTTGTTTTTGTCCACGAGTGTATTAAATTATGGAGAACATTCATTTGGATGAACCGAATTTGCAGATATGGATGCATGTACACATGTAAATAGGTTCTCAAATTAAAAATATTAGGAAAATTGATTCCCAACCGTTTTGGTTGCCCTGACGACTTATATGTAAATTGGTTCCCAACATGTTTATGGTACCTGATCGCCTCCGAATAGGTACGAATGTCGAAGTAATAAACAGGATTGTGTAAAGGTGCTCGCCCACTTAGGCGAAGCGTCGCGACGAGTCTAAATTGCTCCGGGCAAGTTGTTGTTGGGGTAAAAATAATTACTACCCTTAAATTTTTGGAAAAATATGCTTTATTACTCATAAAGAGTACAAAGAATCTCCAAATAAATAAAAATAAAATTAATTAAAAATCATTAATAAATTAAAATAATGCTCCCTGTAGAGCTAACCTGCCCCCATAAGAAGTTTTGGCTAGTTCAGGTTAGTTCTGGTTAGTTATAACTGGTCCTTGTTGTTAAGCGCTTTTGCAACAGAACTATCCAGAACTTCTTATGGGGGCGAGTTAGTACTACAGAAAGTATTTTTTAAATTAAATAATAATCTTTAATTACTTTTATATTCATTTAATTGGACATTTTCTGATACTCATTATGAATAATAAAGCATAATTTTTCTAAAATTTGAGGGTAGTATTTGATTTTACCCCAACTTTTTCATGACCAACAAAAAGCATTTTTCATAAACTTTCCAGAGAGGTGCCACAAAAGGGGTGTTGCCATTTAATAATTTAAAGTGACTGGGGGTGCGGCTTAAGGGGTTGATAGAGATGTTTCGAAAAATACGTCATTTATATTCCCCGGGGATTATAGAAACGGTATTTTTTTTATTTTTTGATATTTGCCATGGTTTAGAAAATATAGCCATTGTAAGTTTTAAAAACGCATCCTGTAATTGAATTTATTGACTTTTTATTAATAAAGTCTTATTTTGATTCATATCTCGGCACCTCGAAAACAATATTTTAGTAAATAAATTCGTTTGGCGCCCTGAGCGGTTCAAGATTGGGGTTACATATTGGCGAGATAATGTGGAATATTTGTGGTGCCTCCGAGGTAGAAACATGCCAAAATAAATAAGTGAGCAATTTTTTGGGCGGTCCGAGTGAAGATAACGTTGTACGTAGGGCGAAATTTAAAGTCTGTTTTGAGACTTTTCGTATTATCGATATTTGTTTTTTTTCTTTAGTTTAGTATGGTCAACATGGGTTTCTACACACAATTTCACGATTTCATGAAAAGCTCACTTTTATGACTTTTAAGGGGGGTTTCATTCACGAGTCTACCACGAATATTCATACCGCCATATATCGAAGCGGCGCTTAACCCAGTCTTTCAAGGTCAAGTGTGCCAGTTTAATTTGTCCCACACTGTGTATAAGTGGTAAAATATTTAAAAGAAACCCCCTAAAAAGGTTTTAAAAGTGGTGTTTTTATTATAAAGTCCATTTCATGACTGACCCAGGGACTAGCATTTTAGTAAGTTTATTGAAACTAAAATTAAGTTTAGTTATGTTAAGTTGTATATATATTTAGTCCAAAGGTAGCATAAAGTATGAAAAATTGATAGTGCAAACATATTTTTAATCAAAAATATAAATAATGTATTTTAAATACACAAGAAAGCTAATCCTTTTGATGTATACGGATTTGTTTTATTATTGTGCCATAAATTTTGAGATTATAAGTAACTGGTACAAGTTGCAGACTTCCAGATGGTGTCGAAAGCCGGCAACTTTTTAATTATAACCTTGATTTTCTGCCGGCTAGAGACCTTGTAAAAAAGTGCGAGTGATTTTTCTTTGCGTATTTTCAGACTGAAGCGTCAATAAATAAACAAATGGATAAATGAACTTTTGCGATAAACTGTGGTTAAACCTACATCATACAGGGTGGGCCTCAACTGTATGAGCAGTTTCAATATCAAATAAAACAAATATTACAAAACTTTACTTAAACTACAAATAATGTAAATTTTTATGACCTACAAATTATGTTGTCCAAGTGACGTCCCTCACGTTACTGACATTGTTAATTTAGAGTTGCATATTTTCAAAAACTTGGCGACAAGTTTCTCGCGGAATGGCGTTTATTGGCGATTTTGGTCAGTGGACAATCCCCGACAGAAACATCGACGCCCTCTTCATTCTCCTAAGCTTGTTATGTGGACTGCAATATCAGCAAGTGGAATTATTGGTCCATATTTTTCACAAATGAAAAGTGAGTGGCTGTGAGATGCTACAGGGATTTTTAGTCCTAGCTCTTCAACAGTTTAAAGGACATAATGTTGCGACCTTGTTTTAACAAGATGAAGCAACCTGCGACATTGCTACAGTATCCGTAGATTTGTTTGAAGAAATGTTCGAAGACTCCAAATGATTATTTTTTGGGGTTACCTAAAATTAAGGGTTTATGAAGGTAATTCAACCAGATTACACCAGCTTTAACTAAACACTGTACGAAAAATATACACCATTCCGCGAGCAACTTGTCGCCAACTTTTTGGAAATATGTAACTCCGGATTAGGAATGTCAGCAACGTGAGGGACGTCACTTAGACAACATAATTTTTAGGTCGTAAAAATTACATTATTTGTAGTTTAAAATAGTGTCAATAAAATATGTGTTAGTTTTGTAATATTTGTTTTATTGGATATTAAAACTGCTCATACAGTTAAGGCCCACCCTGTATAATTGTCATTGCGTTTGGGACAACAGAAAACCAAACTAGTTAATAAGTATGATTTTCAACTAAGTAGTTAATTAAATAAGTTATGTACTTGTCTTCATAAGGTTGGAATTTTTTTGTCAGTCCGCCCAATTTCCAGATTTTTGTATATTCAACTAGTTCATATGTGTTGTTTAGCTCATTTGAACAAATGATAATGGGTATCATCGATTCATATGATTTTTTAAAGTATAAAGCACGAATATACAGCGTTATTTTTAAGTTAATATATTCCTCTGACCCTAGTATAGAATGCAAGAAAATAAGAACATTTTTCAAATAAAATTATGTTCGAAAATGCTTACACTTCTTTTAACCATTAAATTATATTTTTGCTGTAAAAGTTTTTTAAAAATTTTACCAGTGGCGTTCCAACAAGATTTGTATTGCATTTTTTTCAAAATAAAATAGTACGCCACTGCTTTTCTCTAAATAAATATTATTTTTAAAATAATTATTTACTTTGAAGTTAATTTGGTTTTTTGTTATTTTTCGTACGACAAACGGTTTTCGTTTAAAAATAAAAACATTTTGATGCATGGCAAAATCGCTTAAATCTGATATGGTGTTTTGTATGTAAAATTCGTTTTTAACTTTTAGTAAAAATTATAACTACTGATTACTTTTTTATTAGGTTTAAATTGTAGTTATATTAGTTTCTGAACTTTTTTCTAATAAAAATTAGATAAAAACGAATTTTACATACAAAAACACCATATTAGATTTTAGCGATTTTGCTGTGCATCAAAATGGCTTTTTTTTTAACGAAAACCGTTCGTCGTACTAAAAAAATATCAAAAGACCAAATTAATTCTAAAGTAAATAGATATTGCAATAATAATATTAATTTATGAAAAAGCAGTGGCTACTATTTTTTTCTTGAACAAAATTCAATACAAATCTTGTTCAACCGCCACTGGTAAAATTTTGAAAAAACTTTACAGCAAAAATGTAATGTAATGGTTAAAAACTGTATTAAATTTTGTGGACGTATATGGAGTGGTAGGAAAGTTATGAGAAAAAATGCATTTTTTTGCTAAAAACTTTTAACACCCTGTATTTCAGAAACAAAGCATTTTCGAACATAATTTCATTTAAAAATGTTCTTATTTTATTGCATTTTGTACTGTGTTAAAAGGAATAAATCAACTTTAAAATTACCCTGTATAAAGGAACATACAACAAATCAGGATTTTTGTTCTAAATAAAATTGTTAACTTGTTGAAGTGTTTTACCCTATGGAAACTTTAATCTAGACTAAGCGCCGCGTGTAATATTACACGAACCACTTGGTGCTACTTTTGACCCCTCCATAACTCAAAACCTATTTTACGTAAACTCATGAAACTACCTGTGTTTATTTATATCCATAAGGTCAACTAAAAGCCCAAATTTCATGAAGCTAGCTCAAAGGTCCTAAAGATATGAAGGACCAAAAGTCCTCAATTTTCCACTGACTGACTGACATATAGATCAAAAGCCTAACCCACTTCCAGATGACCTATAAAGATAAAATTTGGAATCTAGCTCAGTAATTGTGTGTAAGCGTAGGAAAAAACTAAAATTAAAGAAAGTTTAAAAAATAGAGCGAGGGAATAGGGGTGTCCCTATGCAAAAAATGTATTTTTTTAATTGTAGCGTTTGAACCGTTGGGCAAAGAAAATGTAGACAAAAGCATAAAAAAAGCTCTGCAACGGAAATGCAAACAAATATATTAAATGATATCTTACCAAAAACAAAAATGTGAAAAAGATAAGAAAAGTTTAATACTAAAATTATGCTTGGTTGCATGAGTGCCAAGTTCTGTACAAAATTCAAATATGCATGAGATCATAAAACAGGTTAGATTTGATTTGGCCAGTTATTATGAGAATAGAAAAATATTTAAATAAGTTGAATAACTTTATAAAATAACTGATATAATGAATACAGGCCATGTCAAATCTAACCTACTTTAAGATCTCATACATATTTGGATTTTGTACAGAACTTGGCACTCATTTAGGTCTCCATTCATTTTGCGGCGAAGCCCACAGTCAAGCAAAATTTTAGTATTGAACTTGCATAACCTTTTTCACATTTATGTTTTTGGTGGGATTCTAGTTTTAAGAAATATTAATGATGTGTTTAAGTACCCTATAATGAACTAACGCATTACAGAAACAATGTATATTTTATATTCTTGTTTACCATTATTTTATTACCATTTAATCATTTAATTACGCTATAGTAAATGAATAATCGTAAAATATTTTTTATAAGGTCAAGTGTCCCATATGGTTAAACATTAGAATGAATATAAACAATATTACGACATTGATATTTTTATGTACTACTTTATTTTATATACATGTTGTTACGGTTACTAAAATTAAAAAATAATTAAATTTTTGTTTTACAGTTCAATTCCGAGCGGTATTAGCAAATTTTTATAAATTCCCTCAGCTAACCATGGTGACCGACGAAGCGAAGAAAAATATAATTGGTCGGCCGTCGACGTTTTAATAATATTAGTAGACCAGGGCCCGTATTCTCCAGTTTGAGAGAAGTGAACTTTTCGCCACACGATGGGAACGTTCACATCAATCGTTTCTCTTGGTTGTTAAATTCCGAATTCTTTAATACTTTAAACAATGTAAACACTTATAAAAAAACCTTACTACGCGCAGGCTTTTCCTGAGGTTAACGTGTTTCTACTGCCTGCAACCAAGAGAAGCACTTTCTCTTACTTTTGAAAGTGTTTTATTCGCACTACTTTCAAGAATACAGTCGAATCGAATTTTTAAGAGAACCGCACCCAAAATTCCACTGATGTCATTCTCACGACTCGAGAATAGGGATCCAGTGCTGAAGCCTTTAAAAGAGGTAACAAGTGAAAAAAAATATAAGTCCATAAAAGAAAAAAGACAAATAGCAAAGTTATAGGCAATAAAAGATCTACAACTTTTGTATTTACGTTTTCTTAACATAACCTTAAAATTCAGGGGAAAAATCAAAAAATTTTATTCTTAACTTTTACAAAAAATAAATTATTTTTACAAAATTTGGTAAAGACGTATCTTTGCATGCCCCAAATACACTGTATTTTTTGGTTTAAAATATTTATTTTTTAGCCCTATTTTGACTTAATATCGAAAAATTACCCTTATTTTCAATCGAAAATTCACGTGGCAAAATATCGGCATTTTCAAAAGAGACGGTGGTCTTTTTGGTCGTTGAAACTTCTACTTTCTGATGGTATAAAAGAATATACCCATTGGTTCCGTAACTATCAGGGTGGGTAAAAAAATCGACTATTTTTATTTTCACTTCTGACACTGAAAAATTTGTTCCTAGGTACCTCCAGAGAATGTTTGGCAATGATGAGCTCTTAATTCTAATAGGAAGCTGCACCTTACTACAGCTTTGGATATGTTGCTCAGTGCTCAGTCCCATACAAAAAATTCATAACTTACCATTCGATAATCATGAAGCAAAACTTTTAAAAGTATTTTGTAAAAAATTACTACAAAAAATGTCTCTTATACTTTTTGGACAAATTTCACCATTTAAATATTTAAGGTCGAAAATTGAAAAATTAAAAAAAAAAACTTTTTTTTAATTTTGTAACTTATGGAAAAATTATTATTGATAATTGAGTTTCTGCTAATTCTATTAAAAATTAGGCGCTTTACAAAAAAGGTCCCTTATATTTTTTAAGTACGTTGCAAAAGTTAAAACAAAACAGTTATTTTTCCTAAAATTCTTTAATCTTTGACCTTGAATATCTTATTAATGATTGGATTTATTGAAAATGTATGAGAAACTTTTTTCTAAAGCGTTTAATTTTTTGATCAACATAGTAGAAACTCAATGGTCAATAATTATTTTTAGTAAGTAAAATATTTAGAACAAAAAAGTTAGTGTTATTTAAATTCCTCAATTTTTGACCTTGAATATCTTCTTAATGGTTAAATTTATCAAAGAAGTATAGGAAATCATCAGCGTTCAATTTTCTACAAAAACCTCTTTAGAGTTTTGTCGTATGATTTACGAATGGTGAAATATGAATTTTTTTGTATGGAACTGAGAAAAAAAATGGGACTGAGAAAAATATGCAAAACTGTAATGAGGCGGATCGTTGCCTGAAAGTGTCTAGAAACCAATTTTGTAGTGTCTGAAATCAAAATAAAAATAGTCGACTTTTTTGATTCACTCTAGAGTTCTTTGGTAGCGAATATCTCCAATGGGAAGGCTTATACAAAAACTTTTATATAAAGTGGTAATATTTTTTATTTTTTTATATCCGGAAAATGTCCATACTTTGTCTTTTATGTTCATACAACCAAAAAAATCTAAACTTTTTGATGTACTACAGTTTATTTTATCAAATAATAAAATTATAATTCATAATTAAATACCACGAGTTTTCGGTTGTCCAGATGGCGAAACAGACTATCAAACATTTTTTTTTATTACGACCTTGATTTTCTGCTTGTAAGACCTTGCGAAAAGCGCGAGCAGTTTTTTTATAGACTAGTTACTCGGCGCTATGTAAGCTATTTTTAGAGTGGTGTTGATGGATTTTACTAGCAGAGTAAATGAACTGTTGTGGTTAACTATACAAATAGAGCTTTTATGGGTTTTTAAAGCATTTTTATAGCGTTTAGTTAAAATACGTAATGGAAGTTGTTGACGAATTTTTTCATTGCCTACCTTGACATAATCAAAATCAATAAAAAACTGGTTACATGGTATATCTTGATATGACTGACAATAACAGATTATGTATTGACTTGGTTGTACAATAAAGGTTTTGTTTGATTAGAAAACGGATTTTATGTTTTAAATTACATTTAATTTTACAAGCTTTTATTTAAAAATTAAAGCAATCAATGTAGGTATGTATTTTTAGTTGGAATCTTGCAAACTTAATTTTGCCGCTTATATAGTGAACTTGGCCCAAAATATTCGATTTTTTTTAATACAGGGTGTTTCGAAATTCATGCATTAAATTTGAATGTCATATTCTACGGAAACGCTTTCTTTTAGAGAGTACAGGGTGTTAAAATTCTAGGAAAAAAACATTTTTTGTCGTGATAATGTCTTATAATTCGATGGACCCCGATGCACGCACCAAAATACATGACTCACGTGCTGTTACCTCGCGCGTTCCATTTAAAAGAGGCATAATCTCCGCGTCGTTTGACATCTGTTTCTCTCCTACTTAAGTGGGCGACGTGGGCTGGCAGTGAAAAGTAAATGTGGTGTCAATTGTTTATAGCAACGATAATTACGGCGTTGTCACGTTCAACTATCGTCAGTAAACCGACTTTGCAGACAACCGATTTTTTTATCATAATTTTTAACCGCTTTAAATATCTAATTGGTATTTAGTACATTGCTTAACAGGAGCAAAAGACATTTCTTTTTCGGGTAAAATTTGTATTGACTATTTTTCAAGAAAAAAATGATGCGCCACTGCTTTTACCTAAAATAAAAATATTTTTAAAATCCCCATTAAATTTGCAACAAATTTGGTTTCCCACGTTTTTCCTTTCAAACAAAAAATAAAAACCACTTTAATGCATGACAAATTTGCAAAAATAATGACAAAAATTCGAAACATTTTAAACCTAAAATTTCAAATTATTTTTAACACGCTTTTATTAGCTTGGGTTGTAACTATCTATCTATCTATCTATGTAACGGAATCTTTGAGCCTAATTTTTACCAACTTCCAGCGATTCAATTTCTTTAAAACTTTGCACACGTATCAAGGACCGATGACAATGCAATAATTTAAAAACAGTATTCCGTTATTCTGATTAGGACCGCCAGGATAAATAAATTCCTTTACAGATCCTCTGTGTCTCTTGACAAAATGGCGAAGGAATTTTTTAGTGAATAAACTGGAGCATTTATTTTTAAAAAACTAATTGATATATCGAACTAAAAAATGAAAAATAAATAATAGTTTAAAAAACTAAAAAACACGCTTTTATATGCAACCGAACTAAAAATTAGAAAATAGTTTTTCATTACAAAGAGTTTGTCACTTCAGAATAAAAGCGTGGGGTGCTTAATATATTAAATGTTATAATTATTCTATTTGCAAATATCTATGAGGGAAAAGTTATGAAAAAATAGTAAAATGCACCCCACGCTTTTTATTCTGAAGTGACAAACTCTTTGTAATGAAAAATTATTTTCTAATTTTTAGTTCGGTTGCATATAAAAGCGTGTTTTTTAGTTTTTTTAAACTATTATTTATTGTGAAGATTTTAATAATAGATTTGTCATGCATCAAAGTGGTTTTTAATTTTTTGTTTAAAAACTATGCAACGTTCGAGAAAAATTAAGGAGCTCAAATTTGTCCCAAATTCAATGGAAATTTTAAAAATAATTTTTAATTTAGGAGAAAGCAGTGGCACATAATTTTTCCTTGAAAAATAGTCCATAAAAATATGGTACAGGTCACTGGTAGTTTAAAAAATATATTTTATATAGAATGAAATGTCTTTTGCTGCTGTTAAACAATGTACTAAATACCAATTAAACATCTATTATCTAATTACAATATCGTAAAGGTTTAATATTAAGAAAATCTTGAATTTTGATTTTTATTTGTACTTTCATTTTTTCAAGTTGCCTTACTATCGATGTAAAAAAATTCTTTATATACATATTTTTAGAAAATTAATTTACCTACAAAAAACGTTTTCTAAAATCATTCTTTTAAAAAGTTATTCGACAAGGCCTAATTTCCTATATAAACGTATGTCCGGAAACGCTTCCTTTAAGAGATACAGGGTGTTAAAATTCTAGGAAAAAGAAAACATTTTTTTTGTCGTGACAACGTCTTATAATTCGATGGACCCGGTTGCACGCACCAAAAAGCATGACTCATGTGCCGTTACCTTGCGCGTTCCATTTAAAAGAGGCAAAATCTCCGCGTCGTTTGACATCTGTTTCTCTCCTACTTAAGTGGGCGACGTGGGCGTGCAGTGAAAAGTGAACGTGGTGTCAATTGTCACGTGTCAAAAAATTCTTTATATACATAGTTTAGCAACAGTAGTAGTTTACCTACAAAAAACGTTTTCTAAAATAACCCTTTTAAAAAGTTATTTGACGTTAAAAAAATTGGATTTAACTTCAACTATTTAAAAATGCTAGGAGACCTTTTTTGTAGAGGATCCAAATTTCTTTAAAAGTATGTACATACCTATTGGGTTTAGTTAAATATTGTTATTTGTAGTAGTAACAAAAATCCATACTCAAGAAACAAAATTTAAAAAATAGTTTAATGTTAAAATTTTAATTCTTCAACTCAATAGTTTAAAAAGTATAACGTTTAGGACGTATTTGTTTATTTAATGTTATCCTTAGAGTAAATTAGATTAAGGTCCACTTCAAATCTTATTTCCGTGTTTTAAACAAGTAAAAACAAAACCACAACAAAAAGAAACCAAAAGATATTTAAATAAAAAACTTAATCAGAAATAATTCAATGTCAGTGCATTCATCACTTGACTGAATAATGAATTTTAAAACGTATTAAGAAAAAAATAACAAAAATAAAAAGTGAATCAATAGTCGCACTTGTTCATGTTCTTTTTAATGTCAAACCAGACGAGGCACTTGACCTTATAACATAAAAAATCAAAAGCTGTTCCTGAATAATCGTTTGTTGTGGAGCAGTAAAAGTTTACTAATAAAAATAGATGTACAGGATGTCCGAACTCTACTTATACAGGAAATCATTTTCGCCCCTGTACAAAATATATATATATATATATATATATATATATATATATATATATATTATATATATATATATATATATATATATATATATATATATATATATATTTTTATTTTATTTTGCCGCACTTATTTTATTGACATATATATATATGACATATATATATATATATATATATATATATATAAAATATATATATATATATATATATATATATATATATATATATATATATATATATATATATATATATATATATATATATATATATACATATATATATATATATATATATATATATATATATATATTTTTATTTTATTTTGCCGCACTTATTTTATTGACAGAACATTTGGCTCAATCACCAAGGTGGGAAATTGGGTTCGAAAGCAAATAAACTATATCAAACGTAACAATAAGAACAATTGCTCTAAAAATAACAACTCGACAAGCAGGGTAATAAGGACAAATACTATTTTAAAATGATATTAAATTATGTTACAGATACGGTAACAGGTATTACCGTCCAAGCATTTGTTTGCAAAGCCTACTTAAAAATAATTTT
>JACEGR010006526.1:0-59690 GCA_014170235.1 Listronotus bonariensis | reverse complement strand
ACAGCTTTAAACTAAAATTTAAATAGAAATAGGCCTATACAAAAAAAAAAGATTCCTAACTCTATTTTTTTTAAATTTTACCGTTTTAACAGCAAACAGCAATGCAGCAAATTACAGTTGATTTTAATCTAAGTAGTGCATATGCTTTAGTTTTATTGTAACAAGGACAATTATATTATGCCATGTCTTATCGTCATAAAGTAGCTATATTAAAGCAAGCTAATAACACTTAAGTAGCCTAATTGTTCAAGATAAAATCGATTTTGCATAAAGTCTGTGCTGACGAGGGTAGGTGTAATGTGTTCATTATCATAAAGTTAACCAGGTCTGATAACAAGAAGATATTAGACTTGCCTGTAAAACTTGCGAACTGGAATGGACTATAAAGAAAACTACTTTAAGTGTTACTGTTATTAGTTCTTTATTAAACCCGTTATACAAGTTTTAAAGTTTAAGGATAAGCTAAGCCTACAAAAGTAAAGCAAAAATTTTTAAAAAGTGGCGATTTATTTTCCAAGTTGACCTTCTTTTTAAGTATCGTGTCGAGCTATTTTATCCGTCTAAAAACACGTTTTTCTTGGTCCGCAAAGTAGAACTCCGTGGCGGAGATGTCTTCCTCATTCGACTCAAATTTCTCTCCGGCGATTGAATTTTTCGAGTTTGAAAAAAAAGCAAGAGTTCATAGCCCAATTTGGCCGTGGCGATGATGAAGGTGTGTGGTTGTTATGGTGGAAAACTACTTTCTTCATCGCCAAATGAGCCATTTTTTCTAAAATTTGGCGTCGAATCGACCCAATATTTTGGCATGGTAGAGACCTGTAAGCGATTTTGCCCTTCTGCAGGTAGTCGATGTAGATCACACCTTGTGAATCCTACAAAACGGTGGGCATCACCTTTTCCACCGATTGGACAACATTAGCCTTCTTCGAAGCACTGTTTGCTGAATAAAGTCCACAGTTTCAACTGTTCCTTGATCTATGGTGTATACCAGTAAATCCATGATTCGTCGACCGTCACGAAACGACGCAGTAACTTTTCGGGTTGGGCTTCAACAACATTAAACACCGCTCTGAAGTGGCCTTATGGTTGTGCTTGTTTTCCGGAGTAAGCAAAACTCAGCACACATCCCGCCAATAGCTTTCTCATGCAAAAAAATTTCATTGTAATATCCCACGCGGTCTTTTGGGAAGCTTACTGTCTCAGCAACTTTAATCGACGCGACGGTCCGCCAATACGTGATTGTAGAATTTTGTTACATTATCCTCTGTGCTAGCCGTTTTTGGAGCACTTGGGCGCGTGGCTCATTAAAAACCGACGTGCGACTACGTTGAAACTCGTTAATTCGGAATTTTAACGGTCGGCATCGGGGAAAAAAATCACCGTACACAGCTTCCAAGCGTTTTCTTATTTTTCTGCGCTACTTTCTTTTCAAGAACAAGAATCGAAGACCAATATTGCTCTTTTTCATTTTTCCTATATCCGCAGACACATCCGTAAAAATGAAAAAAACGAATCCTATTTACCTAAAATGTTGACATAGCCGTCTATGAGAATATTCTAAATAATGGTAAATTACTCTTTTGGTATTGGTTCCATCCGGCGGTATGCCTAAACACTTATCGAACGGATCTTGTAGATACTGAGATTGTAAAATTAAAATTAAATGTATATTATCGGTAAAAGGGTTTATATACTCCCAGAATACTACTTAATACCCAGGACATTGTACAATTTTAGAATTAGTGCTATAAAGTTTAACTTACTTAATTCTCCAACAACTTTAAAACTGTGTCTCCGCCAAAAACGTAAAAGATTCATTAAAATTCTATTGGCCTACGCGCTTTACTTTACCATTAACGCTAAATAAAACTTTCCCAAGTCGTTGGTGAACTTATAAAGATTGTACGATATGAATACTTACATACTTGCATACTTACATACTTAGTACATAGTTTCTCCTAAAGAAGGCACATTATGAATTATGTAGCAAGCTAGAATGCATAAATATTAGAAAATATTCTTTCAGTGTGCATACAGAATGGCGACCAGGCATTTTGCAGGAATAAAATTTCCACCAATTACTCACGTATTGAGCATTCGGATCAAGAAAGTTTAAACTTTTTATTTCCTGGCAATTTGTGCATCATAGGCGTGCGCTTACCCAAAATTTTAAGTTAAACGCTTTAAGTAAATAGAGTTTTTAAATAATTTGTTAACCTTAATTATTTAACATTATGTTCTTAAAGAATCAGTTAAGTTAAGCAAAATAAATAGAACTAAAAAGATAATAACACGTTAAATTCCTAACTCTAGAGGTAATATACAAAAGTTTTTATTAATATGTGCCTTTTTGCTGTTGTAAACTTATTTATTAAAAAAAATGGTTACCTTCAAGAAGTTACCTAATTTAAATCAAAATTATGCAATAGTTTTTTTAATATAGTGTTTTAGTTATGTAGTATGTTTACTTGTTAACCCGGTAGACAATATAAAAACAAAGCCAGTGAAGTAAATTTTTTCTCAATAATTATGACTGTGGAGCCCACTGAGACGCAACTAGGGTCAACAATTTAATGGTAATTAGAACTTAAAAAGTGCCATGATACTTTATACAACTGTAATAAATTTCGCCCAAATTGGTTAAGAAGTATTAAAAGAATTAATAAGATATCAACTTATTTTTAATTTAACGCTCTGTTTCTCAAAAATAAAGCTCCGGAGACATTCTCATAAAACAACAAAGGAAATAGGTCTTTAACGTTTTGTACTGTAATTAAGAAACACTCTGTATAGTAAGTAAGTAAAGTAAATTTTCTACATTGCAACAACTTTATCAAAAGATCCAAAATAACATCATTAAAATTTTATTATGACTCTGCATTAAGCGACCTTTAAAAAAGACAAAGACAAACAAAATAAAATAAACATTTTCTCGTAAAGTTAAATAAATAATAGCATGAAAAGTAAAACTTTTAGACCTTGTTAAATGCCTAACAGAATATCAAACATAAATAAATAGAACAAAACAAAAACGCTTTTAACTTTTGTCAAAGGATTTAAAAAAAGTAAATTAAAAAAATTTGCTATTGTGCTACAAAATATAACTAACTATGTGAGGTTAGTAAAGAAAATAATAAATAATACTTGGTTGTCTTTGCTATATGCCAAGTTTTAAAAAAAATCATGAAAAATATATAATATTAAAATCTAAAAAAGAACATATTGGGCAAAATTTTATATAATATTTTTAAAAATAATTATATTAATTAATATCTTTATTATTAAAATTAATTTATGTTTAAACCGGTAACCGATCTATTGTTAAGACGTTATTAAATTTATATTTTATTTTTAAAAGAAATTAGAAATTTAGAATCGTAAACTACTTTTAGAACATAATACGTACAAAGGTTTTAGATATTGTTTGTTTCAGAGGATTTGAATATCTTGTCATACCTTGTTGTTTCTTTTTTATACTATCTAAACCTAGAAAGACAGAAAAATTACGTCACAGACGTAGGTCTGAAAGAACTAGTTAGTAATCAATCAAATGTTAACAACGGTCGTGATCATTTTTTGATATTGTAGACATCTCAAATATTTTTACTAAATTTTATGTAAAAGTTAAGTAAATAGGAAATTAAGTTTTTAGTATCCATATTTTGAACCTGGCTATCCAGTGCCCTTTCTGTAAACCTGTGTTTTGAAAGCAAATTTTAATGCAGCATAAGCTATTCAAGAAAAATTTAAATGGTAAGTGCTGTAAAGCAGAAAGTTTTTGGCAAGATGAAACAATCACAAATTTGACTTAACGTGCCTAAAATGTAATCGAGAATATGGATTTTATTACCCCATACATAATTTAATAAGCTATGACACGCAAATTTTATTTTAAAAATTTTTGCTGTCCCCCGACACTGAACATAAGGTAATTATTCTAAAGCAGAAGCCAACAGAAGTAAAATTTTGTCGTTATTCCGGTCTGCATAGTTTTGCGAAGTACTTCCGTCTAGAAATACGTTATTACCAACACGTGATAAGAAACCCATATTCTGAAACAATCCTCTAACTTGGATATAAAATGTTAACTCTACTTGTCTAAGCTATTATTTTTCCAGATGTTACAGACTTGTTTTCCAGTTTTATGTGAGAGGGTTTATGATTTATGACCAAAAATAATAAGTAATAAGCAGGTAGTATATTCCAATTTTCACATCTGTAGTGGTGATTTGCTCATTTATTTTTAATGTTTTTATTTTTTTAACAAAACACCTTATCATATCATTAAAACCTATTTCTTATTTATTTATAGTGTCCTTATGTCACATTCGTTTTAAGATATTGTGTAGAGATCGTTTGCGAGATATTGTTGTAATATTTTTGTTTAAAAACGGATTATAAATTTGGAATATGTATGTAAAAATAAATAAAGCCCCATGCAAGTTAAAAGGTATCTTCCAGCTTAAATTCAATTTGTTTGGAGAGGTAACACCATCAGTTTGAAGGGGAAAGCCAGTGGTATACGCGTTTCTCACTTACTCTGAGATTAGAAAATAGGAAGTTTGACTCCCTGGTGACTATTGCCCAAAAGTAGATAGAATATGATCGCTCACAGACTCTAACTTTTTTAATAATCAGAATACCTATGCCATATTTGCTTCCATACAGTTCGGTTCTTGTACAGAAGTGACCTGTACGAAAGCAACCTGTACATAACTGACCTGTACGGAAGCTAACTATACAGAATGAACGTAGCACAAGATTCCTAAATTATCGGTAAATACTGGTTATTTCGAGATAAGCTCTACCAGTGGACGGTAGCCCGTAAAAACCCTAATTCTACCTACTTTTAAACCCAGGCATTTATTGATATTCCAGCCTTATACCTCTGCCCCAGGGGTAGTCTGTAGGACAAAGGAGGGCATGGGTTAAAAGGTACCGAAAATCGAACGAGCCGTCCAATCAAATAAGTCACGATTTGTTAAACTTACAGCACCCCTTAACTAAGAAATAAGTAAAGGCTAGGATGGAACGACATACCCCAGGAGAATATAACCCATATTTCCAAGATAATACGCAGACGTCTCAATAATTTATTGTATAAGAAGTTAAGGTTTTTTATGTACAACTTAATTCTGGTATTGGTTATTTGAATTAGCCAAACACAAAATTATGTAGATACTTATATACAGGTCTACTAATTCATGGAGCACAAAAAACACAAATTTCTTATAACAGAATATTACGATTTTATTAAAATTAATAATAGGGAGAGAAAAAACATATACAGGGTCTCCCAACTCCATTTATATAAAAATACCTTCGCCTCTCTACTAGATAGAAACATTTACTTAAAATTAGAAATTGTTTATTTAAATGTACTCTATTTATTGACAGCACTGGTTAATATACAGGATGTATTAAAAACATAGTTTTAATTGTCATGTAGTTTTTTTAAATAAAACACTTCTGTATATTTTAACAAATTTTGACTCTGTTTTAAATTCTAAATTACAAATGTATAACACACCATAGGTCAATTATTGACGATTTCTGAAATATCAGCAGTAGGCTGATATAGGTACTTATTAACAGTTAAAGTTAAAAAAGAAAATAATGTTTTGTTTTAAATTAGTTTTAAAAAATGTATGTTACTATCAGAGTGACTAATAATATTATACCATTTAATAAATTACCTTTCATTGTAGGAACTACTAGTAGGTAAGTTAGCTATTTAGTTTATTTTAGATAGATTTAGTTACTTAACCTAAAAACCAGTCATAATTCACGTATTTTGTTTTTTTTTTAGTGCAAGTGAGTAAATATGCGTCTAAAGTAAACTAAATTGCTGACATACCTATTTATACTTTTTACAATAAAAGGTTATTATTTACATGTTATTATATTATTTGTCACTCTGATAGAAACAGAATTATTTAAAAATAATATAAATCAAAATAATATTATCGTTCTTTACTTTTAATCACTAGTGACTATATTAACCTACTGTTGATATCTCAAAAACCAGCAATAATTGACAAGTGTATTATACATTCTTAATGTAAAATTTGTAGAGTCAAAATTTGTTAAAATATACAGGGTGTTTTATTTAAAAAACTAATTGGACTAAAAACTATGTTTTTGAGACACCTTGTATGTTAACTTGTACTGTCAATAAAAAGAGTGAACTTAAATAAACATTTTTTATATTAAGTTTATTTTTTTATCTTGTACGGGTTCGACGGTATTTCGTGTATAAATAGAGTTGGGACTCGTATTTTTAATTTATTGGTATGATTTAATGCATTTTAAATAAAAACTTGGCATCTAGGAAATTTTTAACATCAACTATACTTCTTAATTTAATTCCATTTTTAGTTGTACACTACTCAACATTTAAAAATATTTACGAGGAAGCAGGAAAAAAATGTATAAAGTTTTAGAGAAATTTTAGAGTAGAGTAGGCTCCCTGGTAAACACAGCAAAATTAACATCCAATATGAATAATTTATGTCAAAAATTTCCTATATATAGAGCTTAAATACAATATTTTAATTATATCAAAAATAATTGAAATACTTTTTTATGACACCCTTTGTCTTACTAACATTTTTTTAAAACTGTTATATCAAGCTACGGTTAACCAATTTATTTTCAATACTAAAATTATTTTAAAAATCAAAACCAAAATTGTGCATTTAGATTTCTTCGTTTAGTTTTCGCTATACCGCTGTGTTATTGATTTGGGTACACGCCAAGTCAGATTAAAAACCAAAAAATAAAATAAAATAAGTAACTAAAAATTGACCTTAATTAAAATATATTTTAATAAATATAAAAATAATTAATTATAGTAATATACTATATAACAAAAGACCAAAAGGAGAGAAATAACTTACCACCTCTTTTTCATTATAATCAAACTAGTCCGTAATGATATCTTCGAAGATTTAATTACAAACCTAGATACTTACCTAAAAACAGTTTCTTGCACAGAAAATAAACCCGAATAATAATTTACCTATCCTTATTGGCTTCCTTCGACGAAAGTTGGGCTTTATAAGTTTCCAAACCTAATTAAAGTTTTCTTCCTAATTTAAGAAATGAGTTTGGTTCGATCTTTTAGCTACTATACTTCTTATCCTTATTACTTTGTGTTTTGTTCCGGGTAACTATGGTCTAGTAAAAAAAATAAATGATATTTCTGGTTAGTGATATTTCCTAATGTTTATGAAGTTTTTTAATTTGCTTTTAATAAATATGCAATAATTTTTACATATTTCTAATTCTATCTATTATTAAAATAAACAAAAACTTATAAAAAAAGGAAAATCTCCCTTTTCAACAGTTAAATTATTAAAACCTCCTGTTATTCACCGGGACCCTCTTCAGTGACGCATTTCGCCTACCTCCTAGGCATCGTACGGTAACGGTTAGATTATTTTCTTACCGTCGAACAGCGACGCTTTTCGTGTTAATCACCGTGGAGCTGGTACAGCCAGTTTGACAATGCCTATGACTTAGGCGAAACGCGTCACTGGAGAGGGTTCCGAGGAATGACATTAAAATCAGGAGTTTATTTTTAATTGTCAAAAAAGAAGATTTTCTTTTGTATAGAAGGTGTCCGAAAAGGTGACGACAAAAATAATAGGGGTGATAGAGTGAGCCAAAATAATGTAAGTTACTTCATATAAAAAAAGTTTTATCGTGCTTTCTTAGGGAGATAATAACCTTCAAAATTAGAATTAAAAAAATGTATTTCATTTATAACTTTTGAATGGTTGCCTCAATAATAATAATATTTGAGTATTTAAAATAACTCATATCAATGCTCTTTTCCCTAGGCAAGTGATTGTGCAGTAAGTTATAACTATACAAGGTGAGACAATTTTTTCTCGTTTATTGTATTTATTTTTTACAGAGAAAAAAATTTGGAATTTTGGTTTGACCGCTTGATTCCTTCATTATTTTTCTAAAAAAGGTTTACTTTTTTAAATCGATATCTTGCATCGTTTTTCATAAAATCGCTTTTAAATCTAGCCATACCAACATTTTGTATGTAATAAAAAAATCATTTTTTTAAGAAAATTATCAAAATGAGGTAAAATAAAAATATTAAAATATTAAAAAGTTTAAAAGGCTACAAACACCATTTTTAATTATTTTTACCATTTTTTGTAATTTTCTCAAAAATTGGATTTTTACTACATATAAAATGCTGGTATGTCTCGATTTAAAATGCAATTTTATAAAAAACGGTCCAAGATATCGATTTAAATAAAGTATACCTTTTTGTACAAAAATGATAAAGGAATGAAATGGTCAAAACAAAATGTCAGTTTTTATTTTTTATTCTAACTTTAAATCTCAATAACTCCCTAAGGAAGCCAAAAGAACTTCTTTATATATAAAGTACTAACATTATTTTGGCTTACTCTATCGCCCCTATTATTTTTGACCTCATCTTTACGGACACCCTGTATATCAACGACAGAAGGGGCATTATTTCCATTTATTTTTTTTTTAAATTATAGTATATGTCCACGGATGGAGTTTACAATAAATATAGCCTATGCCGTACTGATTACCTTCTCATTTCTGTTAAAGATATAGTCTTTTTTTTCAATATTTTCAAGTGTTTAAAGCCACTCTTTTTAAATCTTATAAAATAAATTAATGAGGTATATTATTAATGTTTATTTATTTTAATATATAGCAGTCTATTTTTTTACCTGTCTGGCGTATAGCCCAAAGATAATAAAATTCAAATAAACTTGGCAATAATTTTTAAATAAATTATTTTAAAAATAGTTTGCTTCTGAAAAGCAAGAACAAAAACCTTAAAGGCAATTAAATCATTTTATAGTACAACCAATACCGATACCAAAGCCCTCTATAAAGTTTATGCACCATAATAAAATTATTTTATATCCAGTAAATTTAACAATAAAATCACTAAAAACAGTTTCATTAATTTTTCAATTTATCACACATAAACTAAACGCCAAATTTGCATTTAATATTTAAAAGATTATTAAATAATTTTTAATTATAAATTGTTACAGGAATTTAAAACGATTTTAATAATTTAATTTTTATTTGTTATTAGCTTTTCCTATGGTATAGGCGTTTATTGCCCAATTTGTTTTATAAGATTAAAGCTAAAGGTTGTTTTTTTTTAAGTAGGCTAATATAAAGATCGGATTAACCTGGCATTGACAGGTAACGGATGAAAAATGTCTAATTTTTTTTTACGACTGTAAAAAATGTATACATTATTAATGTGATATAAAACAGGTAATAAGGCTTATTACCCACGGTCATTACCCATGCTAATTACTCACATTCATTACCCACATTCATTACCCACATATATTACCAACGGCCGTCATAATTTGCTTTAAATGTGCATAAATATGATAATTTGTATCCTTTCTGACCTCATTTTTTAAAGATAAGTCTTCAGCCAAGGTCACTATATTTTTCTTATATATCTATAAGTATAAAAACATAAAATAGAAACGTAAAATCAACTAATAATAAATTAAATCCAATTTGATAAAAAACTTGCAGTAGGCTACACTATCGCGTATGCCATGGATAACCAATCACAGATATGCATGGGTCTGATATTGAATAAGAGTTACCTATAGATTTTGAGGTGCTGATTAGGAGAAATTTTTTAAAATAATCCATCACGTAAGGTTTTTTAAAAAAGAATCAATGTTACCCTAGAACAAAAATACATGCAATCATAACAATTTTTATGAATGACATTTACTTTACTTGTGAGTAGTTATTGAAATATGTAGTGTAATATTTGCCTGTGGGTGGTGACCCACAGGCATAGGGTGCTGTGCATCTAGTAAAAAGTTACTAAAATTTAGTTTTAATTTTTGAAAACAATAAATACAAAAATTTTAAATGGGTTGTATGCGGTAGTTTAAAAGTTATAACTTTATTACTTGGACAACAACGGGGCTATACCAAATTTCCATATTTTTGTGTGAGCCAAGCCTAAAAAGGGATATTTGTTGGTTTAAATATTCGAAAACTCATGAGAGACAAAGTCTTGAAACTAAAATGAACTGTGAAGAAAAGAAAGCCTGAGTTTCTTTCAAAAAAGTGATTAAATATTTTCTAGGCAATGAGGAGGCAAAATTTATGTAGCAATGTATTGTCAAATAATACATTATTTTTGAAAATCCAATAGCTTATGCTTTATTTTTAAAAGGGCAAAGATTGAATTTTGGTTTTTAGAAAAACATACATTGTCTTTCATTTAAAATAACCAAGTTGCCCTATATCAGAAAATTGCTTTTTGTTTGTGTGTTGATAAACTTTTAGGTTATTTGCGAAAACCGCCTCCTGAAAACTTCATTTGTTTTAAAGCTGCTTGCGTCAAAATATAGTCAGGCAAGCTATATGTTTTATTGTATTTTTATAGTAGGAGAAACCACAATAATTATGGCCAGACAGTTATTTATGGGGCCACGCCTCCGCTTTATAAAATCTTGAAATCTAACAACATAGTTTTTGTAAAAATGTATTAGGTTTTTAACAGGGCAAACCTCTATTTAAAAATATATTTAAATATTTAAAACAAAAATTTTTGACGGCGATAAATAAAATTTCTGTTCTAGGTGCAAACTTTTTATCAGTTCTAAAATGCGTAGCAAAGCGCTTTTGGTGCAACCATCATCAATGCTACTTGTCAAGTAGAAGACACAGATCTTAAGTTTATTAACAAGTTACATAAATATTTAAAAATTGTGTTTCACATTACACAAAAAACAATCAGCATTTTAAAACATGGCATAGAACAAACACCCCTTACCGGGGGTTAAAAATGTTTCAAGAGCACAGCCTTTGTTTTTGACCATTCACAAATTACAGTTTCATTTTGTCGCTTTACATTTTTACGTGCACACAGCCACACCAATTTCGCTAAGCTATTTACTATTTACTGAAAAATGCTACCTTTGGGGTACGTACTCACCAAAGCAACAATGAGGAAATTTTTGTTGCTAAATGTTGCTTTGTGTTCCGAAATTGCGGAACAAATGTCAAAAACTCCAACTTTTGTTTACACCAAAACAACTATAGCCAGGAACAGTTTTTGTTTTGTATAGTTGTTTATGTTTTACTTAGTCGTAAAAGCCTGCACTCTGCGAAACTTTAAGAATTAAATGTCTCCACCGCAGCAACAATTAATTTGGGTCCAATTTGTTTCAACTTTTTCTTTTATGTTATACGTGTTACCACCCAACCTGGTTTTTTGTGTCATTTGCCAAATTCTTTTTTATTTATTAAAAATTGTTTCCCAGAGTTTTTATACATCTTTTTTTAAATTGTAAACAGATTTAAACAAAGCATTAAATACTGTATGCTGTAAAAATGTCAGGATTTAAAAAAAAAAACATTATTAATGTACATAAAATTAATTTTATTTTTTAGGTTATGTTTGATTTTGTTTGCGTAATATTCTTACCAAAATGATTAATTTTTTTCTGATTAGTAAATAATATTAGCTATTCTTCGATTTAAATTTTTCCTTTGCCGCCGGATAATAATTTTATTGCAAAAACACAATTATATTATGTTATTTTATGATATCATAAACTTTGCAATAAAACAAAACGTCCTTTCCATACCATAACAGATTTATTGTCTTAAAATAACAAAATACCATAATAAAATTTTATGTCCATTTTAAACTTTAAAACAGTAAATAAATACTTTTAACTAAATAATTTTTAAATAATACTATGTATATACAGAGTGTCCGGAAAGTCAACGATAATATTAAAGGGACTGATAGAACAGCTCATAAGCATCAAGAAAAAAAGGACCTTAGTAAAAAATCGTTGGTTTTCGAGATATTGGCACCTACAATTCATTAAATTCGTCTTTTGGTCAGATTCCTTAATGTAACTCCTAAAAAAATTACATTTTTAAATTTTAATTTCATTTTTGCAGCACTAAATACCCATTTTATTAATTAAAGATCAACATTAGACTAAAAGTTCTCTACGAAAAATCTTCAGTGTGTCCACGGATGGACTTAATTATACCTGTAAGTTTTTATTAAAGAAAGAAAAAGGTTGATTTTGGATACAGGATTTGCAAAATCCTAAAAAGAAATTTTTATGCAAGAGTAATACACCTATATTTTTCATTTTTAAGCTAAATATTATTAAGAAAATTAAGTTAAATAAAGTTTGCTCTTAATAAAAATAATCACATTAAATTTTATTTAACTCTATGATTTGGCAAAAATTCAGTGATTATATTTATTTACAGCTGAAAAAGCAGGTATTTGAAAAGCAAATTATAACTGTGACGAGCTTGGTGTAGGGGCTAACGTATCAGCTCTACGCAACGATCCGGGTTCGAATCTCGGTTCCCTTCACGGATTTTTAATAGCTCCTCACCTCACAGATGGTAATGGCAAAGCCTTTGTGTAGTATTCTACCAATCCTAGGTTATTTCAGAAATAACGTCCGTGGTGGCTCTACCTCGTTATCTAAAAGATGCTTTGAAATGCAAAACTGCATGTTTCAGTGCTTGGATAACGTTGACGGAACTGGATAAAAAAAGGGTTAAATATCCAATAACCCGACACTCACGGTACACTGGTATTTAGGCATAAGCCTTCGTGATATGTCACAAAGATAAAAAAAAGAATTTTTGGGCTATTTAAAAAAATAAACATATTTTTTTTATTATTATCATACCAAAATCAGTTGCATAAAATTTTTAATACTTCCGTAAAAGAAATAAAGTGTTCTCTGTGAAATTTTGCTTAAAAATTAATAAGGATAGTTTAGTCTTGAAGGAGAATCATGTTTTTCAAGTTTTTGCCCACCCTGTATAAGAATCATCTTATTCCTTTTGTGAATCCTATTTTTTGTTTCAAGCAAAAATTTTTATCACAAATAACTTTTTCTCGAAAAATATTTATTTTTCTCTTGTAAACCCCATCCTTGGACAGTCTGTATAAAGTCGGTTATGGTTTTATGGTAAAAAAGTAGAAAGTGCTGCTTATATTTACAACCCCAGAATTTAAAAAAGCAACAGTCAAAGTTTAAAAAATATAATTTATATTATACTAAAGGTAAATAAGGAACGACTCTTCAAAACTTGTTGCTGCGAATGCCTGAATGTAAACACGGTGGCTCACCAGTCCCACTATGTTATTGCTTTACTTGACTTGAAACCTTTTTATTTGGCTAAACGTGTAGCTGTATATATATATATATATATATATATATATATATATATATATATATAAAAGCAAAAAGGAAAAATTCCCTACTGTCTTGGCGTACAATACAAAATATTTTACTCCCTTTAAAGACAGTTAAAAGAAAACGTCCTGCTTTTCTATGCTATCCACCACGACTCTCTCCCCAGACGGGTTTCGCCTGCCTTACAGGACTCCTCAGTGAGGCTGTATCGAGTCGTGGTGAATAGCATAGGAAACCAACGTCCTCTTATTAGACAAGTTTCGTTGTCCAGCGGTAGGATATTAAATCCTGCCGTTGATGCCCTACTGAAATCGCATTCAGTAAATACGAGCATCAATTGTAGCGGGGTGGCTATGTATGTTAAAGCAAAAAGGAAAAATTCCCTACTGTCTTGGCGTACAATACAAAATATTTTACTCCCTTTAAAGACAGTTAAAAGAAAACGTCCTGCTTTTCTATGCTATCCACCACGACTCTCTCCCCAAACCGGTTTCGCCTGCCTTACAGGACTCCTCAGTGAGGCTGTATCGAGTCGTGGTGAATAGCATAGGAAACCAGCGTCCTCTTATTAGACAAGTTTCGTTGTCCAGCGGTAGGATATTAAATCCTGCCGTTGATGCCCTACTGAAATCGCATTCAGTAAATACGAGCATCAATTGTAGCGGGGTGGCTATGTATGTTAAAGCAAAAAGGAAAAATTCCCTACTGTCTTGGCGTACAATACAAAATATTTTACTCCCTTTAAAGATAGCATAGAAAAGCAGGACGTTTTCTTTCTTCACCCTGTTTAGCTAAGACCTGCCCATACAGAAAGTGATTTATTTTTAAATTCAGATATATAAAAACTGATACCCAATCAACTTTTACCAAGTATACCCTTTTTATTTAAAATATGGTAAAGAATTTTTTTTTCAAAAGTTACAAAAATGTTGGCTCAAAGAAGTTATTTCATTTTTAATTTATGCAAGATACGGCAGGTGGCGCCCTTTAAAGTTTAAAATTAAGTGATAGCGGATCTAATTCTTCACCTATGAAAACCTTCTCTTGCCGAAAATAGTGACAATACAACACATTATTGACAAAATTACTTATAAAACCTAAAACCCAAATGAATTTTTGACACCCTGTATCTTAGAAATCATCCACTTTTAAACAAAGGTAAGTTGGGTCAGATTTTAGCAACAGAAATTTGTTGTAGCATTTTTTGCATCTTTTAAAGACAACCTACATAACTTTGTATTATTATTATATTTAAGTACCTAAAAACCATATTCATATGCTATAGCCAAAACTTATATCCTAAAGGGCCTAACTTTTGTGGTACGGTGTGACAAAGTGACAAAAAAATAAGCTTTTTACCATCTTTAGGTTTAAAGGTTAGACATTAAAGACATAGGCCTATTCAAACCTTTTTTTTTTACAATCATTCAACATCTTAGTCTGAAACACCCTGTTTAGTTAAGACCTGCCCATACAGGAAGTGATTTATTTTTAAATTCAGATATATAAAAACGGATGCCTAATCAACTTTTACTAAGAATACCCTTTTATTAAAAATATGTTAAAGAACAATAATTTTTAAAATATTGGCTCAAAGAAGTTATTTCACTTTTAATATATGCAAGATACCGCAGATGGCGCCACTTAAAGTTTAAAATTAAGTGGATAGCGGATCTAATTCTTTACTTTACTAACCTTCTCTTGCCAAAAATAGTGCCAATACAACATATTATTGACAAAATTACTTATAGAACATAAAACCAAAATGAATTTTTGACACCCTTTATCTCAGAAATCATCCACTTTTAAACAAAGATAAGTCGAGTCAGATTTTAGCAACAGAAATTTGTTGTAGCATTTTTTTTGCATCTTTTAAAGACGACCTACATAACTTTGTATTATTATTATATTTAAGTACCTAAAAACCATATTCATTAAGCTGCTATAACCAAATTTTTTCTTATTTAAAGTAAAAGGTAATAAATTCCATTATTTAAATAAAACCAAATTTAATTTCATATAATACTATTTTTACTACTCAGTTTTGAAACATATACCGTTCCTAATTCAAGAAATATTCTTGTTAAAACATTTTTTTTTATTAGAGCAAACGCAATTTCTCTCTCTTCTTTAATTGCTCCATAAACTAACTATACTAAAATAAAAACAATTTACATTCAGTAATGTTTTGCTTCGGTCGGGCTAACAAAATGTTTAATTACAATTCCAATAATGTTTCACTTTATGACACATAAATTAAAAATCAAATTTGCATTTAAAACCGAGGTGTTTTTTCGGTATAATTTCCCAAAGCAACGCATTATGACATTGTCAAATACGAGAAAAAATGGTTTTTGCATTGGGAACTTTTATATTACTCTGATTCTGATAGCGTGCCCATTTTTTGTATTACACATTGTTCTACTTTAAAAAAGCAACGCCGCGTACAAATCCATTTGAACTTATGACCTGCTTTTTATTTGAAAATGTACGTTTTTGTGTTGGATCGCTTTAAAACAAAAATATTGTAATTAAAAAGTACGAAATACAAAATGTGGCAGATTATTGATATGTGGAAACCATTTTTTGTACCTAAATTTTGCTAGTAATTACATTAAAAATACTCCGTTTTCCCTTTTTTACTATTTAACAATTTCAAATGTATTTTTAATGTTTCAATATTTTTTGAATATGCAAATATTTTAGTTTTATCATTGTTACAGCCTACAAAGGGTTATTAGTGGGTACAGGGTATTTCATTTAAGAGGAAAAATGGCATGTTTTTCGACTTTCTCCATATTTTTAAAGAACTTCAAGATAGCCAATCAATGTATTTTAGCTCGGAGAATTTGAAAATCGTATTTAAAAAACAATTGCATAGAAAACAAAAAACGCCATAAATGTTACATTTTTTAAATAAAACATCATATTTATTACTAAATTTTTGAGTTCTTTGGTCAATTCTAAGCGTTTTTATTAAAAATCAAATTTGCATTTAAAACCGAGGTGTTTTTTCGGTATAATTTCCCAAAGCAACGCATTATGACATTGTCAAATACGAGAAAAAATGGTTTTTGCATTGGGAACTTTTATATTACTCTGATTCTGATAGCGTGCCCAATTTTTTGTATTACACATTGTTCTACTTTAAAAAAGCAACGCCGCGTACAAATCCATTTGAACTTATGACCTGCTTTTTTATTTGAAAATGTACGTTTTTGTGTTAGATCGCTTTAAAACAAAAATATTGTAATTAAAAAGTACGAAATACAAAATGTGGCAGATTATTGATATGTGGAAACCATTTTTTGTACCTAAATTTTGCTAGTAATTACATTAAAAATACTCCGTTTTCCCTTTTTAGTATTTAACAATTTCAAATGTATTTTTAATGTTTCAATATTTTTTGAATATGCAAATATTTTAGTTTTATCATTGTTACAGCCTACAAAGGGTTATTAGTGGGAACAGGGTATTTCATTTAAGAGGAAAAATGGCATGTTTTTCGACTTTCTCCATATTATTAAAGAACTTCAAGATAGCCAATCGATGTATTTTAGCTCGGAGAATTTTAAAATCGTATTTAAAAAACAATTGCATAGAAAACAAAAAACGCCATAAATGTTGTATTTTTAAATAAAACATCATATTTATTACTAAATTTTTGAATTCTTTGGTCATTTCTAAGCGTTTTTTATTAAGGGTACTACATGTTTATCTTTCACTGTTTTTAAATTATTGACGCTCAAAAGGTCACATTTTAGCTTATTTAATTAAATATCCTAATATGAGATACAGGTAATGCAGGTAATTATCTGATACTACAAAATATTTTTTTAAATTATCAATGTATCTCGCTTGTAATACAGCGTAATTATCGGTAGTTTTTTTATCTAATAATTATTTATTTTTAAAATTAGTATTAAAATTCACCAATAAGTAAAAATTTTAATGACTTTGAAGTATTAGGTAATCATCTGTATTACCTTTATTGTGTATTGATATATTAATTATAATAATATTAGCCGAAAATATGACTTTTTAAGCGTCGATAAGCCAAAAACAGTTAAAAATAGACATATAGTACCTTTATTAAAAAATACTTAGAATTGAGCAAAGAATTTAAAAATATAGTTATAAATATGGTGTTCTATTTAAAAATGCAACATTTATGGCGTAATTCTCTTATTTTTTAGTTTTTTTAATACGATTTTTAAATTTCCCGAGCTAAAATACATCGATTGGCTATCTTGAATTTGTTTTAAAATATTGAAAAATTTAAAAGTTATGCCATTTTTCCTCTTAAGTAGAATACCCTCTACCTTGGGTGTCGGCTTATAAAAGGTTTAAGCCACCTTTTTCCTATCTCGTCATTGTGCGAGAAGTTTTGCATTTTACAACATGTTTTAGACAACACGGTAGTGCCACTTAAGTAATATTTTTATACAAGGCGTCCATTAACTTAACTTTTATCTCATTTCTTATTGCCAATATCAAATCTGTAGTAAAAGTTTATTTTTGAATTGGATAAGGATTTGACCATGCCGAAAAATGGTTCATATTTATTTACGGGAAAATCGTAACCTAATTAAAAAAATCAATTAGTTAAATGTGTTTCAAACTATACAGGAATTTAAAAAATATTTTTTTTTAGAAAAATGCACATTTACCTTAAACTACTTATGGACGACACTGCTAAAAATTATGCTTTTGCTTGTTGCTGAAAAATGTCCTCTGATACATAGAAGGCGTCCCCCAATTTCTTTCAGAAAATATCTAAATTGAATTAAAGTTATTATAAAAAAAACCCGTTGTTTAAAAGCCAAGACGTTCAGTACATACGTTTATATAAATTGTTTTTCCTTATTCTTCATTGTAGAATCAGCCCTTAAAGTTTTTTTGGATATATGATTGAACACCCTGTATATGGGTCAATCAACTTTTTGTTCCAGTTTTAAAATAATAATTCATTTAATTTTCTATTATCTACTACTTAATTTAAATAATAGATCATTACTTTATTAACTGTAATCTGCAATGAGCAGAGAACTTAAATCAGTTTTAAGAATAAAACCAGAAAAATCCTCATTTCGTACGCCTCATGTACACAAAGTTCGAACCCAAAACAACCAGGATCAACATGCAGGGTCACTACCTACAGAGCTAACAAACTTGTCAATCAATAAGCGATACAACCATATCCCAAGGATAATTATAATTGTCCTACGGACAACAATGTTAGTTATCCAAGTGACTGATTTTACAAGAGACTGGTTGTCCGACGGACATTTTTAAAATTTTAAACTGTCTCTAGAAAATACATAAAATTTTGTTTTTTTTTATGCTTACAGTAAAATTTAGATCAAATACTATCCAAAACACCATAATTTATTAATACCTTTCTTCAGTTATTCAAGTGACTGGCTTTCCAAAAGACTGTTTGTTCGGCGGACATTTTTGAATTTTTAAACCTCGAACTGTCTGATAAGAAGATATTTTATTTTTGGCATTTTTTTAGCTACAGTAATATTAAGATCAAATAGGATCTTAAACACAATAACTTAATTAAAAAAATATTAATTACTTACGTATTTCTGCTGGTTGTTCCGACAGACACATATTAAGGCCAACCACTTTTTTGCTAAAACTTGGTCGACTGAGGCCGCAGCTATAATAAAAAAAAAAGATAAATGGTCGTAATCATTTACTGCAAATACCGACTTATCGACTGTGTACACACTACGCCATATATATTTTGATTTTAAAAAATATCGTGGTTGTTCGACGGACATACGGTGTGACAGAATTTTTCTGGGATCAAATACATATTTAAAAAATGCCAAACTAAACAATGTCATAAAACAAAGCATAACATTTTTTAATAAGTAGTATACACATAAATTAATTTTTAAAATTACAGTCATTTAAAGACAAACAATTTTTAGTAAATATGAAGTTATAGATACTAGTGTTGCAAGGGGACTAAGAGTAATTTTATAAAACATGTCACTTTGAATCAGTTAAGAAACTATTTAAAATGCCATAAGTTGAAGAAATTATAACAATTGTTATTAGTTAATAATATGCTTTAATTAAAATTAATATAAAAGTCACTAAAAAACACTTGAATTTATATATATTTTCTGTTTTTTTATCAGAGACATAGTGATTTTGCTCTGAGACAAATAAAAGTTGATTCACCCCTATAATAAGTACTACCCCAAGAAACCGTTGTTGTATAGTTAATAATTAAAAAAAAATGCGTATACATAAAATTTTGGTCGTAAGTCGTAATTAGCCCCTCTTAAATTATGTTTTTATTATTTAGGATAAAGAATACTAACTTAAATAACATAGATAAAATAGAATAAGATGCAAATATAAAAAAATAGGCAGTAATTTGAAATAATTATTTTTAAGCAACTTACGTTGGGTGTAGCTCAAAAAGAGGTTCACTTTATGTAGTTTTATAGTTAAAAAAGAACCTACCCAAATCTAAAAATACACCCTTGAGTAAATTTAGTAATTTAAATCACTTTTTGTGTATTTAGGCTTTATTTTTATTAGAAAAATAAAAATTACTTGTTTCTAAATCCTATAGTAACTATGCCATTATTTTCATGCACTTATCCCCAAAAAGCTCAAAATTTGCTCTAGCACGATTTAGCTCTAAATAAGAATGTTATCTTTGCATTTAGCTGTAAACTGAGTTTTGCAGTGTTGTAGCTTTGTTGCAAAGTTAAACGGCCGAAACAAATGCTTCAGATATAAAACACTATTATCGCCCTCGGAGCTTGTGGCTTTAGGTTAACGTCTCTTTATCCTTAAAAGCTCTTTGCTGTGTGCCGTCGTGGAGAACATACAAGGTTGTTTGACCTGCGGTTTAGTTTTTAAAGCAGTGGTGTCGAATCATCAACTGTAAAATAGATGGAGAACTAAGAAAAATTAGGCATTATTATAGGAAAAAAAATAAGCTACTCACACACACCCTGTGTTTTCTAACAACAGTACAAAACTATGAAGAATAATTTCTTGGGTATTTTAATTAAAAAAATCTTCTATAAACATAATATGTTAGACTAGCTTCATTTCTAAGATACAGGGGTTAAATATTTTTAAAAAAGGCTATATATTTTATTATCCTAAAAACCCTTTAACCGATTTAAATAAAATTTGGCACACTTATCTAAAGTAATAAGTCGCTTGTACGGGTTTACATAGATTAGGAGTTTAGTGACGTCTCAGTGGGCACCAAAGCCAATATTATTGAGAAAAAAGGTACGCCACTGACTTTTATAAAGCTTTTATATTTTTTCCAATTAGGCAATTTAAAATGAAACGTTTTTAAAATTTTCTTTGTATCTAGCTCTGTTTTTGAGAAGAAAATTAAAGCCTTTTAAATTTTTCTAAAGGAATCCATAGATAACATGGTAGTACACAAAAATAAACAAATATTTGTCTTTAAATAAATGAGCAATCGTGTATTTTATGGAAAATTGTCAGTTTCTTTGTTTACTAAGGTCAAAATTGTTAATTTTTTAATTTTGGATTTTTATTTTAATAGTTTTTATTATAACTTAAAGGTGGCTTCAATTTTTTTCTCAAAAGAAAGCGAGGTATAAAAAAATACAAAAGACCAAAACTTTGGATATATAATTGCATAATCAAAGAAAAATATAAAAAATATATATATATATATATATATATATATATATATATAGTACTATATATATATATACTAAGATTAAAAAGAGTATTTACCATTTTATGAAAATTAAAACTTTTATGTATTATGTAGAACTATTCTGCTCTTATACAATATATATAATACAAGTTATTATTACTTTTAAAAAATAAAATAATAAATTATTTAATATTAAGTTACTTACAATACAAAGGTTTATAGATGGAAACCTTTGTATTGTAAATAAGTTAATATTAAATATTTTATTATTTTATTTCTTTTAAAGTAATAATAACTTTTATTAAATTGTGTATAATTTATAAAAGTTTTAATTTTCGTATAATGGTAAATAAACTTTTAATTTCATTCTGGAGAAAAGCCAAATAATATTTTGTTTAACAAAATTTATGTCATGGTACTTAAAAGCATACGGACCTAATTAAAACCTCCCAATGGGCTACATTTGACTCATCAGCGTTTTTTGCCTTTAGTAGCAACAAATACAAGGTTAATCATGTACCATTAAATTGTGAAATTTAAAAATTTAAAGATATTTAAATTAGATCCCGTTAAATTGTAAAATATTTTATTATTTTAAAATAATTTTATGATGTGAAAAAATAGTTTAAAAAAATATTTGATATCAATAATGTACTTTTAGAAAACAGTGTTATCTGCTTAACAGAATAAATATTTGTTTTTTTCTTTTTGTGGTTCTGCTAGCTGCTAGATAAGCTAGCGTAGTTAAAATAATATTCCCTAAAATAAAACTTTTTTAAACACATAACATGCTATATTTTTAAGATCGGTTAGGAGTTATTTAACTGCTTTATTTAACATCTTTTAGTCCTAGTTAAAAACAAATTTATTTACTTGCTTAAGGTGATCAATAATCTTAATCTAGGTGCCCTATTAAATTAAGAGGTGTACCAAATTTTATCCAAATCGGTAAAAGCGTTTTTAAGATATTTAACAAATAACGACTTTTTAAAAAGCTTAAACGCTCTGTATCCCAGGAATGAGGCAAGTCTGGACATATGTCTATATGATTTTTTTAAATAAAAATACATAAGAAATTACTCTCTTAAGATTCGTACCGTAGTTAGGAAGTTAGAACACCCTGCATTAGATTATTACATGGACCTATTAAGAACGCGATGTTAACACAGGATATTTGCTAAGAAGTTGATAAGTCACCTTAAGCAAGTAAATAAATTTGTTTTTAACCAAGACTAAGAGATGTAAAATAAAGCAGTTAAATAACCCTAACCGATCTTGAAAATATAGCATGTATTGTGTTTTAAAAAATGTTTTATTCTAGGGAATAATATTTTAGCTACGCTGGCTTATCTAGCAGCTAGCAGAACCACAAAAAGAAAAAACAAACATTTATTCTGTTAAGCAGATAACAGTGGTTTCTAAAAGTACATTAAGAAGTCTTTATTGATATCAAATATTTTTTAAAACTGTTTTTTCAAATCATAAAATTATTTTAAAATAATAAAATATTTTACAATTTAACGGGATCTAATTTAAATATCTTTAAATTTTTAAATAGTAACTCATTTCACAATTTAATGGTACATGATTAACCTAGTATTTGATGCTACTAAAGGCAAAAAACGCTGATGAGTCAAATGTAGCCCATTGGGAGGTTTTAATTAGGTCCGTATGCTTTTAAGTACCATGACATAAATTTTGTTAAACAAAATATTATTGGGCTTTTCTCCAGAATGAAATTAAAAAGTTTATTTACCATTATACGAAAATTAAAACTTTTATAAATTATACACAATTTAATAAAAGTTATTATTACTTTAAAAGAAATAAAATAATGAAATATTTAATATTAACTTATTTACAATACAAAGGTTTCCATCTATAAACCTTTGTATTGTAAAGTAACTTAATATTAAATAATTTATTATTATTTTTTAAGTAATAATAACTTGTATTATATTAGTATAAGACCAGAATAGTTCTACATAATACATAAAAGTTTTAATTTTTATAAAATGTTAAATATTCTTTTTAATCTTATTCTGGAGAAATAATATTTTGTTTAAATTTAATCTCCCAGAAAACAAATAAAGCATAATATGCTTTATTTGTTGCTTCTTTTAAACGGATCACTGCAAAATTTATTTCAAAGAATTTAAAAAAGACCAAAAACTAAAACTACCTCTATTTACCTAGGACTATTAAAACTCGTAGTTGCCTATTTTTCGCACAGTCAGCGTTTCCGATCTTTCACCCTTACACGGTCCATACTATTGTGTCAATATTGAATATGTCAGTATAATAAAAAAATAGAATGCATATTTAAACAATATTTTTGTTAAAATATGTTGTCACCCTAAATCGTTTTTTTTTTATTTTCTACAAATTAAATAACTATCAAACTTGAATTATAAAAAAAAAAATTGTACGTAAAGAGCCCTCTAGCGGCACACAATCAATTTAAATTATTACTAAAATAGTTTTGCGCAACTGACTTAGTCCATTGCTTGCTTCAAATAAAAGTTATATAAGTTTTTGTTTTAGCAAACAATTTAATAACATGCATTAAAAAATTGAAATTTAATGAGTTATAGGCAAACCTAATGACATAAAAAAATACATAGTATTTACAAATGAGGTTTGCAAGAGAAAAAATAAATTTAAAAAATAATTTCTTGATAAGAATATATTTAAAATAATTATTTTTACTTAAAAAAGAAACACTATGATAATAAAGAAAAAATGGTAATTTTATATAAAGGGTACAAAAAACTTTTCGCTTTCTTATCAGTGTTTGGAGTACACAGGATTGATTTATTCGACATAAACAAAATACATTTTTAAATTTAAATAAATATCTATGTATAGTTTTTTTTTTTTTAATAAGGCATCATTTAATATCCATTACTTTCTGTAGACTATAGATTTAGTAGATGCGCTTTACCTATTCTTCCGTAAATGATTTTCAAATAATGCCTGGGTCTGAATTCACGGTGCCTGCATATGCATTGCGAAATTTCCCTACTCAACCGACTGAAAGGTTTTACAGTCCCAGGTGTCAAGCTATTGCACTATTAACATTTTCTCTAGATACGTAGAATGTTAAAGGAACCGTTTATCGTCTCACTTTACAATGTTACTGTAATGAAGATAGAATAGCCTAAAATAAAAATGTTTCCATTAAAATCTCGTAGATGTCTTATTTATCAAAATTACTGGTTTTTATTAAACAATTTTAGAGTTTTTGCGGTTTCTGTCGCGGTGTGTTGGTATAAATACATATTTTTCTTTTAAACCTATTGACTACAAGTCGAAGGTGGAAACACCTAGTATAATGGCTTTTTCTTAATTAAGTTTTTCCTAGGTCGCGCTATTTTTAACTATTAAGCGAGAAATCGTTTGTTTTAATGTCTAAAGATCTTGTTGATTGGTTTAATGATTAATGTTTAACAACTCTTGGATTTAAGACCCTTAAAATTATCACAAATTGCGTGTTTCTTTTCTTTGTTTTATTCCCCATATTTACTGACCCTATTAAATGTACACTTAAAGTTCTATGGCGCTTCGTTAGAGAGGTATTGATTTAAAAAGTTGAATAAAAAAACCTTTCTTATTCAAAAATTTATTAAAAATTTTGTTTTTACATAGCAAAATTATTTTAGTTTTAAAAAATAGACATTTGTTTGTATATTTCGGGCATTGTTGCTGTGTGCTGTAGCACACTGACTAATTAAACAACAATATTAAAAACAGGTGATATTGGTTCATCCTCTTCCAAACTAAAAGTAACCTAAAGGTTAATTTGTAACCCTGTTATTGTACTAAAAAATAATATCATCACCAAAGGCCCTTTTTGGGCCTTTTAATTTTAATAATTTGGTAGCTATATCTTTAAGTTCAATATGAGGCGTGCTGGCCGGGCATAAGTTCGCGCCAGCTAATAAAATGTTACAAAGTGCCTATATCTTAAAGGTCACCCTTCAAAGGCAAAATTTATTTGTTTGACAAAAAGTATTTTATTTGTGTACAAAAATTTAAAGTTGACCAACCGAAACTAGTACCTTAGTGTAAAAGCAAAATCTATTCCAAGGGCAAAAAACAGGTGTTGGGCTCATCATTACAATATAACCCTTTGAAAGGAGCAACTAGAACTGGTTAGTTTTATTGTTGCCGTAAGGCAACGCTATGCCGAAGCGAATGCCTTTTTTATTTTCATTAAAATAAATTAAGCTGGTCAAACTTACAAATTTTCAAAATTTTATTTATACTGGCCGCCAACCACATTTTAGGAAAATATTCAGATGCGCTCCAATATCTTTAAAACCATTTAAGCTGTGTTTACAAATTTTGGGATTAAAGGGTTTCTGGACAAGTAGAATCTGATAGTGATACTGTAATTATTTCCAGATTTTTTGTTTTGCGCAACTTGTAATATTTTTGGTATTTTAAATGAAAAGTCCAATTTATTTAAATTGTAATAAAAAGAACGTCTAACTTTACTAAGATTCCAATTTTTAAAATTTAAGCTTTACCATTTACCGAGGTCTGACAACAACGCAACCTTATTAGAATTCGGCAACAATGCTCATAGCGCTGATCAATTAGTCATGCCAACAGCTTTAGCGGTTTTAATGATATTTGGGCGAGAAATTACTTTTTTTTCTGAAAGTGTAGTGTATCATATCCTGGCAAGTAATAGGGGCATAATTTTTAAAATTTGGAAATTCACTTAATTTGATCCGCCCAATTTAATGCAATAAAAATAAATAGAGCATTCCATTTAAAACTGCAAAAAAATTCCTGTTGCACAAAACTGGAAAATCTGGCAACAGGTCCGATATCACTATTTAATTTCACATGTCTAAAACACCTTCGAGACCAAATGTAGCTTTAGCGGCTTTTAAGATATTTAAAAGTTGCCGTTCTTTTTACTAAACAAAATATTATTTGGCTTTTTTTCTGAACAAAATTAAAAATTTTATTAAATATTAAAAAAATTAAAACTTTTCCATAATATGAAGAACTATTCTGTTCGTAGACAATATATTAATAGTTATGATTACGTTAAAAGAAATAAGTAAGTTTTGAGGTAAACTATTTACCACATTTTTGAGAGGCAATCATGAACCCTGTTTCAGTCTGGCGTCTTGTTAGGATTTTATTTTATTAGATGAAAATAAAATCTTAACAAGAGCTAATGAACCTTTGTTTATAGATTAAAACCTTTGTATCGTAAGTAACTTATTATTAAATATTGCATTTTATTTTTAACGTAATCATAACTTTTATTATATTGTGTAAGAACAGAATAGTTCTTCATAGTATATAAAAGTTTAAATATTTTTAAAAGGTTTAATAAACTTTTTAATTTAATTCTAGACAAAAAGCGTAATTTCCCAGAGACAAATAAAGCATAAAATACTTTCTACTAACCTAGTATATAAGATTAGATAGGATTAAAATAAATTAGCTTGAAGGTGAATTGAAATCCTATGTCACTGCAACCTGCTTAGGTTTACTGTGTATCCTCCATCCATATAGAATATGTCCATGGATGGACTTTACAATAGGACAAATGGAGCAAACGTTTAAATGTTTAACTAGGTCATGGCAACTGCTTTTGCTTATTAAAAAACAAGATTTACTTTATGAAATTTGTTTTGTTTTGTAAAGGGGCTGCATAAAGTACAACAATTTAAAAGTGGACCAATAGAAAACTGCCTTTATTTTTAATAACTCAGCAAATGTCAAATATAAAAGGTTTTTAAAATAGGATAAGGACCCCATATCTGAAATTTCACCTAAACTAAAGATTTTTCTTAGTATCATAATTTAATGTTTTACACATTTTTTACCTAATTTTTAAATTTTTGTATTTACATTATACATATTTCAAAAATTTAGACATTAAATAAATCGTCTATTTAGACCAGCTAAACTAGGTAAAAAGGTATAAAACGTGAAAAAAATGTGAAAAAAATGTTTGGGTATTTCATGTAAAATTTTGAATTTGAAATCGTTATATCGTTATTTACATCTTAAAACCTTTTTTATAACGTTTTGCTGAAATACTAAAAGTAAAGGCAGTTTGTTTTTGATCTCATTCTTAAATTTTTGTACTTTTTTGAGTCCTGTACAAAAAAGCAAATTTCTCAACGCAAATATATTTTCCTTTAAAGAAGAAAAGCAGTTGCCATACACAATTTCTTAAGCATTTAAATTAATTTTTGGTCTCATTTGTCCTATTGTAAAGTCCATCCGTGGACATACTGTATTAGAGCACGCTAACTAAGCCGGTGTTTTTGATCATTGGTAATTGGTAAAGAAATTTGGCTATTGGTAAATTCTTCTTCTATGGCAGAATCTGCATAGGTTTTCTTCTACCACTCCGCATTGTTTTCAGGTGTTTATTTAGTCTGCAATAACCTGTTAGTTAACCCAATATAATTTTTACTTCTTTTCGGTTTTAATTCAAAAGGTCTTCGGTAAATTCTGGCGGGTATGATTTTCTTCGCTTGACGCTTTCCTGGTGTTCTTATCTAGCAGTTTTAGCGTTCTCTCATAATCTATGATTTAATAGATGACCTAACTTGGCATAACAGAATACCGCAGTAGGACTTGGAGCCTACCATTGCCCTGCCAGAACTCTCCTTTATAAATTATTAGCTTCATAATTACCTTGGTTGCCCTCGTGTCCTGGTACCCAGGCAATAGTTAGCTTAATGGACGCGCCGACCTCTTCCAAGGCGACTACGCACTCCTGCACCAGCTTGGACTGATCCTGCATGAACTGATCGTAAGCATGAAATGTGGGTAACATTCTTTGTTACCCTGTATGTTTAGACCAAAATAAACCCTATAGGTCTAAAAATAAATGTACTTGTCAATTTCTTCTAAAACATATATCTTATAAACAAATATACATATATTACATACATTTCTATAAATCATGGAGCCCCTTAATAAATCAAATACACCCTGGCCTGGTTTTCCTTATTTTCAAATACGCCACGGACCTTATTACACGGTGTCTGCACCGCTGAATCTCTCTGCTTAACCGACCGGACCGTTTTACAGTCGCAGGTGTCAGGCTGTAGCACTATTTACATTTCCTGCAGGGACATTAGGTAAGAAAAGACCCGTTTATCTTCACCTTTATTAAAGCTATAATAAAATGACACAAACTTTGAGACCTTTTTACTGGTTTTACAACAAGATCTTGAACTATTAATTAAACATAAATTTATTAATTATTTCTAAAGAGTCATTCAGTAGAATTGTCGTACTTTTAAATGAAAATTAAACAAATTAGAAGGTGTTAGGTGCATTACTTGCTTACGTTGGTTTTTAAAGAATTTGTTGTTGCTTGCCAATTCTTGTCAGTTGAATATTTAATAATAAAACTTATTTTTGCTTCTATTTATATGATGATCTGAAAATATTGTGTAAGATATTAAATATAGCCGTATTGCTACTGCAAGATAGGTAAACAGGATGTTTCTAAATTTCCTACAATTATTTTAAGATCGTATTTGGAGGGTCAAAATAAGACCTTTTTTAAATAAAGATATTTTTCTAAAATCCGTCTCTTAGAACTACAGCCATCGTAAGTTGCAAAAAAAAACGATGATTCTGAATCGTAAGTTGCAAAAAAAACAATGATTTTGAACTGTGGCGACATTTTCGCATCACATCAAAAAAAAACGATGATTTTGAACGGTGGCGACATTTTCGCATTACAACTAATAAAAAATTGCACAATACTGTTACATTGCGTGTATTCATTACTTGTTTAAAAAAAAGAAAAAATATATGGTGGGGCTCGTTTTAAACTGTGCAATCTCCAAAATTAAAATGTTATGTTATGTCGAATAAAAAATGAACAAAGAACCTATACATTGAATGTAACGCATTCTTTCTTCAGTTTAAACAAACTGTTATGGATGTAATCATGGTCTAAAAAGTGATTTATTTAAATTCAGCGCTAAATAAAACTATCGGTACTTACTGTTGTATTTAAAAGTATAAATTGAGACTGTACACTTTGAAACTGGGACCCCTGTTTTAAGGATAAAGGGGGATTAACATTGATAATGACTAACACGTTATGTGTCCGCTAATTTTGTTAAGATACCCCAGGAAGTCGGCCACAGCAAAATCCAAATATTTGATCTCTTTTATCTTTTTGACAAAACAAACAGTAACCAGAAAAATCTTTAAATAAAAAAACAGCATTTGTGTGTATTTAAAAATCAGTCAAAAACAAGATAGTAGGCTGTGACTGCTTGTTTTAGTATTAGTAATTTTTGTTTTCGACGCCTTTTAAAACTTCGATCTACCCTCGAGAGTCAGGTACCTGCTTCCACTATATGTTCTTTGTTACACGACAAGGTAAATAAAGATATGTAACTAACGTCGCATAGCAATAAGACCGCCCGACCACGTGCTTTGTCTCTTTAACACGGACGCCTTTTCTATCTCTGTCATATTATTTTATTTGCCTTGTCTAACTGTCTCTTGTTAAACTATTATTAATCTTTGGTAATACCAAAGACAATTATTGTAGTTTCACTATAGACTCCCAGAACAATGCTAAATTTTTGGTCATTAGTTTGGACGCTGGCTTGGCTGAATTTATGAAGCGGCAAATTATACATACTGTTTACGTGTGTACTCGATGGATACCCGCTTCATAAATTCCACGAAGCGAGCATCCAAACTAATGACCAAAAATTTAGCATTGTTCTGGGTATCTATAGTGAAACTAAAATTGTTTTTGGTAATACCTTACCTTCCTTTAGCCAAACATTATGTGAAAATATCTGCGAAATACTGAAAATTTTAAACCAAACTTTTATTACAGATGGACCAAGTTGGAACATAACTCCCATTATTTGTTTATATGTAGGTTATTAAAAGTTAAACTAAAAAAAGGTTTGTTGTTTACTTACATTATTTTTTACTTAATTGTTTTAGAATAAGTTTTTCTATTTTATTATTTTGTAAGAAAATTATAGCTTTATAATATTTATTTAACTTACTGTATAAAAGTGTTTTTTAGTCGTTCTCTCGTTAAGTGTAAAAAGTAATTCTTGAAGTTAATGTAATTAAAAGCTTTAAAACCATGGATTGAATAAAGACGCTTTGATATTAACAGTGCTTGGCACAAAATGAAAATTTTAAAAGGTTTTTAAAAGTAAGTCAAATTCATTTAATAAATTTTAAAATGAAAATTGTTTATAAAGAATAGGCAAAAATTGCTAAGATAGAAAATAATACTACATTACTTCCTATTTTATTAGTTTGTTAATTTATGTAAAAAAAAATAACAACAAAAATAAGGTTTAACTAGAATTTAATGCATGCATCCATGCATGTCTCATGTGCATATTCTTAAATGCTTAAGCGACCTATAGTGGCACATAAAACTACAAAGACAGCTATTATTATTTTTTTATTATCATATAAACATTCAACATTTTTTTGTAAATTAAGGAGTAAGGTTTATGGCTTATGCAGACCAAAAAATGTGTATTAATTATTCCTTAAAAAAATCACCATAATATTTAATTCGAGACACAATTCTTATATAACTACTCTGTTTACTATAAATTGGAAAAAAACACCTGAACAAAAAATGTATTTTTACACCCTAGTTACCACAATAAAAAATGTATTTTATGGATTTAAAACTACAGTAACCGGAGTAACTTACTAGGTATTTATTATCAATTTATAGTAGCCAAAGTATGGATCAAATTTTATTAATTTTTATATTGTTTTGAGAAATAGTAATAGATAGTGTTGAAAAACTAAATTTGAGTATGAATCAAGTTTTTTTTAATAAAACCACCCAAAATTTATACTTTTATCTTATTTAGCATTAAAAATATGGGCAACTTGGTACAGAGTGGCCTATAATTATTTTTTTAGCTTTTGGGGACATTTTTGATTAAATATTTTAATGTGGTTACTGAGCTAGAAATTTAAAGTCCACTTTATCGTATCCTTAATTGGCTATGATGGCGTTAAAATGCAACTATATGCAAATTAATGTTATTTTACGTCTGTCTTGTAACGCCATCATAGCCAACTAAGAATAAATTTAAAACTTAACCTAAAATCTGCAGTTTATTTTTATTTTTTCGTAAAATTGTTAATAAAAAAATTCCATATGGTGCGAACTTGGACACGCTGTATATGTGTTTCGTTTAAAATAAGCAAGTTAATACGCAATTTCGGTATAACCGAAAGTCTTAGAAACGTAAGATATTTGCCATATAAAGATCGATATTACCTTAACCTAGTGCCAGAATTTTAAAAAGTATATCTTTAGTAGTTTCCGAGATAGCATAGTAGGGTATTCGCTGGAATAGCTCTGTATATTATCAAACTACTGATGAAATATTTCATGTTAGGCAAAATTGTACCTGTTGTGAACTAAAACAATAATTAACGGTATTTAAAAATACTTGGTAAAGATGGGTCCAAATTTAATTCATTCTGAAAGCGATGCCGCCAAGTACACAAAAAATGATAAAATAATGAACAAACACTCTTTTGTGAACAATGATTTATTGCAGCAAAAAATATTTTACTCGATGAGTTTCAAGTACCACGCCACGTGCCACCGGTTTTATAGTAGGCAGAGGAGAAATAAGAGAATGTTTTGTAAGTAGGTGATACGTGTTTTAGCAATGTATTTTTTATTATTTATCTAAAAATATGTAATCAGGCTCTGTCCGAGGCTATGTGCATTCGAAAAGGTTTGTTTACTTTATCATTTTTTGTGTACTTGGCGGCATCGCTTTCAGAATGAATTATATATGGGCCCATCGTTATTTTGGGAGCAGAAGTCCATCACCGCTCTACTAATACCCACAAGCCGACATCCAAGCCTAACCCTGACCTGACCCAAAAATGTAAAATTATTTTGTTGTTGTCTTTAGTTAAAAATAAAATGGTATTGTTTTTTTACACAAATATTTAATACCATAGTAACAAATAAATCCGAAGTTTAAATAAACCATTTCTTTTTAATTTATTAAATATTTGTAATATTTCCTATTTTAAGCCTTTTTATTAAAAATATTAACCTTTTAGATTAAAAATTACTAATAAAACTTTATTTTATATAAATGTTGTGTTTTAAACCAATGCATTACATTATTTTAATTAAGTCTGTTTTTAATAGAAAATAAAATGTCTATAGTGTTTAAAAACGATTAAACATTTTTGTAAACACGATTGCTGTGAGGCGTTGCCAGGAAATAAGAATAGGTTTTTAAATTTTTTTCTTTTAAAAGTTTTTATAATGAAAAATGGCAACTTTTCGTTATAATGTAAAAATAACACTCTAAAGAATTGTTAACACAAGAATTGAAATAAGTAAATGATAAAAGATGTTTTAAAAATAAAGACCATTTAAATAAAGAAGAATCCTCAGGATAAAATTTACCAATTTAAAATTAGAACGTTTCATTCATTCTATTGTAACTTTCCACAAGAAGGAATAAAGTAAAAAGATTTGTACGTAAACTCGTCACGTATATATACAGGTTGTCCAAGAATATTGGGCAATCTCTCGGATTCATATAGAACACATAAAACTAATGTGACAAGTTTCTTTAAAATATTTTTAAAAGTCCCTATTTACAGAAATATTATTTGTCCTTAAAGAACGCCACTTGTTTTTTTTGCAACTTTTATAGTACTGGATATAATGAAATAATTTTTCAATATGGTAAAATCCAGATAGGACTTCCTAAAATGGTGTTTTTGTAAAACATTTGCCTTTATTAGTTCGCCAGGGCCGAATTAACCCTTACACAATAGTACTTATATTTTTTACACCCTGTATATAAAAGAAATAAAATTAGCATTTTTAATTATCTTTCACCTATAGCTTAAATAGGTACTTCTGTCCGATATCGATAAAGTAAAGTGTTTTTGAGAAAAACAACTTTTTGATTAGATAGACTTGTATTTAATTTTTTTTTGGTTCAACATAGATTCCTTCTTATTTTATGCATTCTTTAGCTTTAATTACACAGGCCTGCAAAGAATTTGTGATTAGACAATTTTAGATTTTTTAAAGTTAGTTTTGACGTAATAATAACCAAATCAATAGTCGTTTGTCTCTATGACGTACAGTTTTTTTTTCTGTAAGATCATTGTATTTTTATAATAGTGATCGCCAGAAATGTTGAACCATACAAAAAAAATATTTTTGATTTCTCACAAAAAAAAATATTTTTGATAAAAATCTCCGCATACACCAAAACTCACAAAACACTGATCAAAATTTAAATAAACCATGGCGTATACGAGGTAGGTGCAAATTAACGAATATGACAGGAGAAAACTACCTATTTTTAAACTTGGAGAAAAAAATGGAAAACTTGTTTAGAATTAAAAGTTAATATAAAAGCAGAGCCTCCTATTAAAAAAAATGAAAAAACTTACTTTTGCTACTTAGCTCGTATAGAGATTAGATGGAATAAAATTAACTGGCGTTAGGGATCCTTACTGCCCTCTAATTTCGAAAAAATGTCAAAGCTTTGGTATTCTTAAAGCATTTAAGGAAGTGACAAATAAATTTGTAGGAAAACTACAGACCAAAATTATGTGACAATTGTGGGGAACATACTGGACAAATTTAAGGTTGCAATATGAGCAGAGAGGGAATAAAATTAACTTTTTACACGCACATTTGGACTATTTTCCTCCAAACCGTGGTGATGTTAGTGAAGATAAAGGTAAGCGCTTCCACCAGAACTTTGAAGAAATAAAGAAACGATATCAGGGGCGATGGAATAGCAAAATGATGGCGGACTATTATTGGATGTTGAAGACGGATATTTCTATGGCCAAGTATATGAAAAAAAACACCAAACGGAGCTTTTCGGGCAAAAGAGATTTTCTAAGAAGATTAAGGAGTAGCTCGTGCTTCTTTTGCTATATTTTTTGTTTAGTGTTGTAATCTGAATGTTTATTTTGTAAATATAATGTTAAAAAAATATACCCTTTATAATTATACAGGTTCAGTTAAATAACATAACACATAGGCAATGTGAGGAAAAAGACAATCTAACTAAGTCCCGGTACGTAAACATGCGTGAATAATAGTGCTTATTTTGTTATTCTATTGCCTGCCCATGAACCAAACAGCGTTGCTCACATTGTATATATATGCATTATTATTTACATAGATTTTCTGTTGACCAAAAACCTTAAAACCTTACGTGATAGAAAAAAACTAAAAACAGAGTTGGAATCAGGGACACCAAATTAACCAAGTTCAGTAGAGAAGATCAATTCTCATTCAATAAGGAGTAAAAATGCAGGCCTGTATTATAAAAGATTATGAGACCTTCCACAATGCTGCAATATTATTTTTAGTGTCGTAAAAATTAAAAAAAATCTTTTCTGATAAGTTTTTTAGTACCACTTGCAACAGAATAACCTAATGTTTTTATATGAAAACATCTAAACAAAAACTTGTTTTTCTAGAAGAGACTTTGAATTATCGACATCCAACAGAAGTACCTTTTTTAAGCTAAGAATTTAGGCCACTCAATAATACTTAATTCATTTCTTTATTATACACGGTGTTAAAATAAAATAACACTATTCTGTAAGGGTTTGTTCCCCCGGCAAACTCATGAAGGCAAATGTTTTACAAGGATACAATTTTTAGAAGTCCTTACTGGTATTTATCATATTAAAAACATTATTTTATTATACCTAGTACAATAAAAGTTATTCAAGAAAAACCGTTTTCCGGTGGCGTCCTTTAAAGGCACGTATCTATGTAAAGAGGGACTTTGGAAAAATATTTTATAGGAACTGGTCACATTATTCTTATGTATTCTATATAAATTCGGGAGATTGCCCACATATTCCCAGACACCCTCTTGAATATTGTTGGTATAGTTAAAGCCATCAATAATTTATTTATTTACATTTTTAAAAACGCTGCAGATGTTTTTAAATAAATAACCTTAAACAATATTAATAATTTGGTTAATTACTTAATTTTTTTACGCAGTAACTGTCTTCGTTTCTACAACAACTTAAAAAGGAAATACTATGCAAAAATCAATACTGTCCTATATTTTATAGTTTTTTTTTAAATAGGGGTATATGTATATGAGCCAGGTATTTTTTAACAAGTAACTTTTTACTTTTGTTGAAAGTAACAATTCAGGGCAAATAGAATTTTTGCAAAGAACTTCTCAATTTATTAAAAACTGTAAGGTTTAACACTTTAAAATAAAACTTAGTGTTAAATTTTGATTTATTAATTTAATTATAAAAACAAATTATTAGGATCTTTTAAAAACGCTGTAAATCGGTTTTGATTCATACCCATAACAATAATGCGTCTTTATTTTTACGGAATATTTAAATATTGCAACACCTTCTTACAAAACAAACAATTATATCATTTTAGTCAAGGAGTTAGCGCTGGATTTTAAAAGGTATTTTATACTGATTAAAAACTCTATAAATAACTGTTTTCCCCTTATACATATATACAAGCTGTGAGCGTCAGCTGACCAAGTGGCAGTGGAGTTAGAGATGGCTGCGCGGTCTCGTGTTTTTATTAAATTAAATTGTTGGGTAGTTTAATCGTCACGTGCCAGTTAAATTCCACATAATCAGAAACCAGAAAATTTGTACTCTTTGGGTAACCTAACCTGCCAATGCCCTAACCTATATACAAAAAAAATGGTTAAAATAAAAAATAATTTTCTACCTTTACAAATAATTTCTTATAGTTTACTGAGTTTTTCTTTTTCATGTTAAATCCCCAATTCTCTAGAATTTCAGCGAGCTTTAATACAGATGTTTGTTCTTCAATTTGGTATATTTTTCTTTTTTACAAAAAGCCAAAAAGTTAACTTGGATTTCTTGTTATTGGATGGAATTAAATTATCTACCTTAGCTTGTATTATTTTTTAAATATCTTTACCAAAGCGCAACATTTTTTTTGGTAATTATTTACAAACCAGACGCATCCCCGATTTGAATGAAATTTGGTATACGGGTTTTTTTTGGGCGTTACAATACAAATTCTTTATTTCAAAACCTTTATTATAATACATATTTAACCAAACATACCTATGCTACATTCCAAAGTTAATTATAAGAAATATACAGAGTGTTAAAGTTATTATTATTGTTATTTTATAATATTTTATTAGTTTTATTACGTTTTGAATATTGTAATAAAACTCGGGGCTTTTTAACATAAACTTCTCACATTCAATATTAAGTTTTTGTGCACTCAAAATATGATAAAATACAGGTATTCTAATCATGTGATGCATCATGTTAAGTAACAACATTAACACATACTAATAATTATAACATCTAAACTACCAAATTTGGTAAATTTAGTGTTTTTTAAACTTTTATTTGTTTCCTGGGTTTTTAGGACCTCTCGTAACTTAAAATTAAATTTCACAAAAAGTTGCAGATAGTTGCAGATAATTAATACAAAAATATTTTTTCACTCGTCCACAAGTATAATGACTCCAAAAACAGAAATATGGTATTCGATGTATTTTTAAAAATACTTATCCAATCTTAAACTTTGTTTGCTTCTAAGCTTATTGCAAGACAGATTTTAAAAAGATATATAATTTCATAAACAAAAATCGTACTTATAAAAACATTATTTTTTTCTGATATACAAACCTTACAGATTTTTTTATACTAATTTTAGTTAAACTTTAAACTTGAGAAAAAGAAATTAAATGGCAAGGCAATTTTCTGCATTAAAACAAGGATCACATAATTAAAAAGCTGCATATTTTTATATTAGCAAAGCAAAAAAAGAAACGAGTGTTATTATTATTATGATATTTTAAGTTATTATAAAAATATTGATTTCAGCATTTTTGTCCCCACTGTGCGTCGTTTCAAGGGCTTGGGGAATAATTTGCTTATGATTTAGAGCTTGTCAATTTTTTGGCATCAAAGGAGCACGCAAACAGGTTGGTTAGTTTGGATGGATTTTTGGCGAATTGTTGGACGCGACTTAAGAAATTTTTGGTGTAAACCAACAATTGAGGCATTCTCCTAAAAAGGGGTCCATTGGTCGATAGGCCTTAAATCCTAAAATTTTTGTAGCGATTTGGCAACGCTGTGGGTTGTTGTTGACGTTTTTCTGACATCCCTTCAATATAAAATGATGTGTTTACAAAATTTTACTTGGCTTTTCCTTGAAACCAACATTTTGTCTACTATGGGCCTTTATTCCGAAGAATGCCTCAATTCATTTTTATTATCATAGTTATAAAATTTGGTACATTTAGCAATTATTCAATGCCCTAAAAAATAATAGTAATTAGTTATGTCAGTTATCCCTTGTCCCATGAGAACAATGGCTAATATAATTTTAAGTAATAATTATAACAAAACTAAATAAAAGTGTTGATAAAATTACATTATCTGTAAACATTAAAAATAAATAATAGAAAAAATGTGGATTGACGGCGATTCGGACTTACCGGAAGTGATCGGTACGCATGTAAAAACGACGACGCCACGGGCCATAATATGCCATATTATTATACTGTTATACTGCTTAAGCAAGCAGTTTTGGTACATCCGTAAGTAATAGAATAACAAAACAAGCACTATTAGTCACGCATGTTTACATGCCGTTATTTAGTTTGATTGTCTCTTTTCCTCACATTGCCTATGTGTTAAGTTATTTAGCTTAACCTATATAAAACAGAGGTATATAATAAACTGCGGTTGGGGAAAACCGGAGAAATTGAGGACACAAGAGGAAACAATCGGTGTACTCAAGTTGCTAGACGAACCCAGATAAAACAGATTAGGATGGTTGAATTGCTTGACGGACATAGTTGAGTTGCTACACGGGGACATGGTTAAGGTCCTAGACACAACCCAGACGTGACCTCACTGTCGTTGATAATATTTTTAAAAGATTGTATATAAAAACGGTATTTAAAACAGTTTTAGGGAATTACATATGGTTAGTTCTGGAAAGCAAATCCTTTTTTTTTTTAATTCCTTAATTAAAACCAAGACTACTACACACTTACGAATGCTTAGTTATGGTAAGCACGTATTTTTTAAATTTCTTAATGAAACCCAAGACTACAATTATAATAATACATTTTTAAAATCTGTCCGTTATTTATTAAAAAGAGGGACTTTATTGCAAAATAAATCAAAACAGAAAAAATTATATAAGCATTCGTTTTACAACATATTTTATTAGGTAATTATTTTCCATTAAAGTCAGTAACTTTATTTTTTCTTAATGTTTTTATTTAAGATAAATCAAAATCACTTTTTGTTAAATAAAAGTTATACAGTTAAGTTTGAAAATATTATAATCTTTCTAAAAAATTAAAGCATAATAAAAAAAAGTGTTTTATCTTTAAAAATTCTAAATTCACGTTTTTCAAACTTATAAATATTTTTTGTAAAAGTGTTTTTTTACTTTTTTAAAATTTAAAATTTAAAATAAATATTGTTGTGATTTAGTGGCAGTAAGCAGGCGAATTTAATAGTCACGTACACGATTTAGTTATGAATACATTTATTTAAGCAAACCTACATAACATGAATACACAAAGACTTACTCTATATCTGTATAGAAAATCTTAAACCTACTTTCGTCATAAGTCAATTTAGCATATTTAAGCTTGTAATATGATCAGTTAGTTTGCGTTCGGTTTTTCATGGAACCTCAACTTTACTGGGTCATAAATAAATATAGAGTATTTCAACAAATATTTAAAAAAAACTGTCTTTTTCCCGTTGATTACTCTCAACGATTTCTCGTTAAAGCTTTCATTTTATTGATATCTTTTTTTATTAAAGTCTTACATATACAAAAAAATTGTCTCGATATCTTCTACTAGTTTTGTTCTTTTTATCATTTAATTTTTTCCGAATCTACTTTTCAGTTATCTATTTTTTTATACCTATATTTTTTATTTTTAAATTTATTAAAACTAAAGAAAATATACCTTTGTCTGGGCAATCTTTGACAACTTCTTCTTTTTTCTCACTGACTGGACTGGTATAGACTGAGCGATATAGCAGAAGGTGGCCGTTTGGAAATTTGAAACCCTAAGAAATACAAAGTCAGTTAAATTATAGCAAAGTTGCATAACAATAAATTTCTTTAAAATTTAGAAGTTTGTAGAAAACTCTCATGGTGTTTTCCCATTTTAAAATAGTTTTAAGTTTTACTAAAAGACCATGTTAAAACAAAGGACTGGGACAAGTTTACGCACTGATATAAAAACTGGCTATGAACAAAACAATTTAATCTAAAACGCCAATCTTAGTTGTTGCTTTTTAAAATTTAAAATTCCTAAAAAAACTGAAAGTTTTTTGCCAAATCTGGAAATGCGTAATACACCAAGTGGCTATTCCGCCAATCAACCTGAATTTGAAACCGACTTTTGTACCTCTTACATTTTTCAAATTTTCAATGGTCACCCTTGACACCCTGTACTTGTCTGCCATGCTTGAATTTTCCACCCCTTAAATGTGGTGCCAGTGGCTTACCTCCCCGTACTAGATCCGGGGCTGTTTTCGAGATCTTCAGTCACAAGCTATTTTCTCGGCCAAACGACTACTTCGGAGCAGGCCACCTCTGTTTCTGTGGTAAACGACTCTTTTGAAGATAAGTGCGTAATCGCCGGTAGTGTTAGTTAGAGTTGGGCTTAACGGTGATTTTTTTATATTGGTGATCGCTGCTACTGCTACCTAAAAGTAGCTGCTACTGAAAACTGCGATTTTATCACTCTTTACTAAAAATAAGCAATTTTTTACTGCAATAACAAAATACTTGTTGTGAATAGATTAACATTAATTTATAACCTTTTCATAGGACAAATTAAAGGCGTAGTATCAGTAATTATTGATATTTTGAAAAAAAAAAAAGAATAAGAACTAAAATTAGCAAAATCATAAACATAATTATTACAGTGAACAAATAAACAGCATGTAAAAATGGCACCAAAAATAACTTAATAAAAATACATGAAAATAATGAAACAAGTATAAATTAAAATAAATTCTTAACAAAAGTTTACAAAAAATAAAAAGCGCTAAATATTTTAACAAAAAATACATCCTTGGTTGCTAGCTGAGAAACTACGTAAAATATATAAAAACCAAAACAAGAACACAGTTTGACGTAAACTAGAATAAAAAAGGGTATCAAAAATAAAGAATTACTCTGAATTAACAGTTTAAATTTAATAACAATAATTTGTTTGCTTTAGAAGAGGAAAGTCGCGTTCTTCTCTCATTAATAACGAGACTGCCCTTAGAAAACAATCGTTCATAAGGAACACTTGTTGCAACCATGCACAACCTTTAGCTAATTTATCTAAATGTGGATACAAATTCTGATTTTGTCTCCACCATAATAGAGGATCCTCTTTTCTTGAAATTATAGTGTCATTGCAATACCTATCAACCTCCAGAATAGCCTAAGTTGTTGAAGTTCCTTTTGGGATCAGATCAGCAATTTTGTTATCAAACTCGGCCCAATATGAGAGTTCGTTCTCGTTACTCTGACCCGAAATTTGATTGGAACCCGTATGTGGATCAACACTGTTTTTAGTTGCTTCAGCGGCCTTTACATTTATAATTGCCGTCACTAAATTAGATATTTCTTTTTTAATTTCTTTAGCGCTTTCCTTATTAGTAAAAACGTACGACTTAAAACGGGGGTCCAAAAACGTGCAGGTTCCAATGGTTTTTCTTTTTCAAGGTTGTAAAAGCGCTCTTCAAATACGTTAATTAGGTCGTTGGCAAAATCTTTAGAGTTGTTACACTTTTGAAGTTCAACGGCTTTTCTTGTTACTGCCATCAGTCCTTTTGCAATACCAATTATTACACTGCCCGTTAAGTATTTGTCATTACTGACTTCCTTAGTGGGTGGCTTCATCAAAAGGTTTTAGAAGAACACACAATTCATCGCAGACCTTCCAATCATCATTAGATAACGGTAATATGTTGGGTCCATTTAAATTTGCAAGTGTACTTCTGACAGCCTCTTGAATACTTACAATTCTTTGCAACATGTGAAAAGTTAAGTTCCAGCGCGTCTCAATGTCTTGGATTAACCGCAACGGATTGACGCTGCCTAGTTGTCTTTGGCATTTTAATAGTTTTTTGTTGCTTGAGGACTTCTTTTAAAATGTCCAACAATTGATTCAATTTTTGAATCAAGTTTTCTTTAGATTTAAGAGCAGCGCGAACAATTAGAATTATTTTATGGGCAAAACATCCAAAATCTTTCCACTGAAGTTCTTTTGTCAATGCGTTAGTCACGTTAGACGTATTGACCGTGACAACTATAAAAATTTTATCGGACAAATCCCATTCTTCCACAGTTCGTTTTATTTCCGAGGCAATATTAGCAGCCGTGTGTTCACCGACAAATTGTGCGCATTTTAATAATCTTAAGCACATCGTAAAATTATCGTTTATAAAATGGGCCGTTATACCCATATAAATTTCATTGGAGGCAGAGGTCCAATGGTCCATTGTTAAACCTACTTTTTAAATACTTTTCATTTCTTCCTTTGTACTTAGGTAACACCGTTGGTACATTTTGTCCGGTAATGAATTGGACAAATATTTTTGCCCTGGCAAATTATAATCTGGAGCGATTCCGGCCACAAATGTACGAAAACCTTTGTTCTCTACCATTGAAAAAGGTTGATAATCTTTAATAAAAAGCCCCATTAGGAGCTCATCATAGTGCTTTTTGACAGTTGGTGTGATTTTTTTCTTAGGAACGAAGCAACACTTTGTTGCGTTTGTGGCTTTTTAAAACAGCTGGTGCTGGATGAAGAAGCTCCCTCGGCAACTGTAGCAGTATTTTTGGTCATTTGGGATGATATGGCAAAGTTTGCATTATGATTTGCATTACTCGGACCGGCTGTTTCACAAATAGCTGTTGCAGATGAACTTGACTATCCATCCGCACCCGATTCACACCCACTTTTACTCGATGGAGAAATAACAACCGTTGGGTATTTTACTGTTAAATGCTTTTTAAATTGGTAACTGATGTTTTGTAACTTAATTTCTGATAGCAGTAGCGACATTTTGCCAATTTATTTTCATCACCCTCGTTAAAATGTAACCATAGTTCACTTATAATTTGTCTTCGTTTATTTAAAGTAGCCATTGCTGTAAAAATACAACTACTAGAAACTTAAATTGAAAACAAACAAAATAGTATGTAATACCTACCATTATTTAAACAAAATCAGAGCCCTAAAGTTATTAAAACACTTAACAACACGTCGGTTATATTATTTTAATATTTTTAGGTAAGTATCAGGGAAAGCCGCAACAAACTACCCTCTAAACAGTAAGTAGTCCAGTATATCCGCAATCCGATAGATGGTGCTTGTGGTATCGCATGCATATTAGTCAAGATCCAAATTAGAAACGACCTTTAAAATTATGGTGAATTATGATTGATTAAAAATATTCTGAAATTTTTTTATACCTATATACAACTTGTATATTTTTTTATTGTACATGATTGTACTAATATATTACTTTTTTTTAGTATTTGTACAGAAAGTCGCTGCAACTTCAATTTTGCCAAGTTTTTTAAGGCGCTAATCAAGACTGTGAAAGAATTATTTGAGACGATTCATTTCGACAATACCTTATTTTCACAATAATATTATTTTTCCTTCGTTTTAGACAAAATTCTGAATATAAAACTAAATATTTGATAAACACCTTTTACCTTTTTTCATCCAATTATAAATATAATATAAACTAACCCTAACCAACGCTACCATGTATACACCGTGTCTACATGGTGGCGTTTGTTAGGTTGTGTTTGTTTATTAATGAGATTCGCAATCGCAATCACTGTCAGGAAGGCAGTGATCGCAGTCGCCGTTTAAAGCGTATTGTTACTTGTTACGGTCAGCGCCAGAGTGAACAGGAACCGCTAATATTATAAAGTAATATTTTTACTGCCTTCGCCTCGCCCAAGTAGCAGCTACCAAAATGATTTGTCAGTAACCGGTGATTGGTAGCAGCGACTGCGATCGCAGTCACACCTCTTGTGTTAGTTTAGGGGTGCTACACGTACAGAACATCGATGACAAAATTCTTTCCAAGTCAAAACTAATAAGCGGTTATTTTTGTTTAAAAAATTATTACACATTTTATATATATTTACTTTACAAATGTGAAATTTGCCATGATATACGAAACCTCTGATAAAAACAAGAGCATATTTTGACAGGGTGTGTACCTGTTATTAACGATGCAGTAAAAGGGTATATTCTGAAGCAGGGGTCACCAACTGGCGGACCGCGGTCCGGATCCGGACCGCCAACCTAGTTTGTACGGACCTTGTTGAAACGCTCTTTTATCAATTTTAGGCGATTAAGCAATTGTCTAGGGTTTTAACCGCGCTAATAATTGGTGACAACATTGACGTATAATACATAATTAAACGTCAACACAATGCATTGGTAAATACAGTTTTATAACTGGTTAATCGCCTAAAATTGATGTTTGTAGTCGACTGCCTACGAAAGCAAGATCGTCAGTCATTGCGGTGTAAGGCAAATGAAGGCAAGCCATTCCCTACCTCTTTCACGGGGTCTTTTTGTCTTTCGGACCGCGAAAGTTATTTTTAAAAACGGACCCCTAATGAAAGTAGTTAGGGACCTCTGGTCTAAAGCAATACTTATTGTAATTTAAATTGTAAACTAAAATAATACCAATTTATTAAGGAAAAGAGTACAAATTAAATAAAATACAATAAAGGCATATCTTTAGTTTTTTTTTTAAGTAACATTTGTGATATTTTTGATTACTTTTCTGACTACGGCTAGTGCCGAGGAATAATTTTTAAAATCATAATAAAAACTTACTTAAGATACTACATACTGTCCATAATTAAGGTTTACAAACAAATTTAGTTTTTTTTAAAAGTCTTTCTAAATAAAACTTTTTGCTTGTAAAAAATATGATTTATAAACAGAAAATGTTCACTTTTTTCTAAGAGTCAACTGCCTGTAATTGTAATTTTTACCTTAAATTTTAATTTACTATTTTTTTAAACATTTTAACCGATTATTACCCAACTTAGGTTTTTTCTTGTGAAACACCCTGTATATTGTAATTAATGTTTAAAAGGTTTTCTTAGGGCTTTTTAAATAAATATATACAGGTTAAGAAAATAGGTATTGGGATATCGGCCAGCCATGCAACAAAGAAGGGATGTATGTGACAATGCAATCCAATCAGAAATGTTTACATGCAGGTATTTACGTTAAATTGTCTCTTTTTCTTACATTGCCTATGTGTTATATTATTTAGCTGATTCTGTATATGATTTATTTCAAATTTATTTTGATTAGTTCAAAAACTAACCAAAGTAAAAAATCACAATATAAGTTTAAACCAAAATGTTTTATGCACTTGGTTAAAATATTTAAAAAATACTGCATATCGTCGTATGGCACCAAACACTCAAGTCAAAAATATTAGTTCCTGAAAAAATTAAAAATTAAATTCGATAACTTTTATACAAAAATTATTTTATTGTTTTAAGTCTCTGAAGAAAAAATATATTGTTAAAAAATGTTAGATATGTATCATAAAATTATTTTAATAAATAAAATGTAACAATTAAAAAGTGACATACTGAGTTTTTAAAGCTTAAGTAAATTAATTAAATAAGCTTAAAAAATATTAGTTGATTTTTAATAAAATGTTTAGTTGGGGCAGTTAACACAGAAAAAAATATTTATTTAAAAATATTATTTTGTTTTTTTGTCATGGCCTTCTAAACAAATAATGCAAATTTATAGAAAATGCTTATTTTTAGTTAAATTCAAAATTAGAAATACATACTAGTATATATTTTTGGAAGCCGGAAATAAGCTTAATTAATATAAATAATAATATACAGGGTATTCCATAAAAAAACAGATTTTCTCAAAAACTACCGAATATAGAAAACAACCATTTACACCATAATATTCTACAGAAAAAAACTACACAATTAACCTATTTAAAGTTTTTTTATAACTTTAATAAGCAAATAAGATTAAAAAAGTTATAAAAATAGGCCAAATCAAAAAATCACCCTAAAGCTCCGAGATTGATCGCAAAAAGATATAAACTGTTTTTACTTCGGTTGTTTTTTCAAAAAAGAGATCGAGAGTCCTATATTAAAATTTTGATATTCCTTACGGTTTTTGAGATACCCCATAAAACCATCGAAAATCAAATACCCTTTTTTATTTTAAAGTAAATAGGGCCTTATGTTTAAACTTTCCTGTATTAAAAAAAAATAATAATATAGCCATTTCGTGTATTTTTTCCCAAAAATTCAAGAATCTTACTAGGAAAAACATTTAAAACAAAAACCAAAGAGGATACAGCACAAGTAACATATTTTTAATTGGAATAGCACGTATATTTTTACATTAATGGATAGAAATTTTTACAAGAAAATCGGTGATATAGTGCTAACTGGATTTATTTCTTGCGGTTCTGATGCAATTGTTGTAAAACTGCATAATACTTTAAGGATAGTTTCACCTAAAAAACCTGGCAGTTAAAGGTGTTTATGTGTCAAAGTCAAGAATTTTAAAAATACGTTTATTACTTTTCGGAGTAGTTTTATAATGAGGTTTTCATCACAAGAAAAGCTTCAAATTATATTTTATGCTAAAAATGATGTTTTATATCTATTTCTAAAACAAGCATCAAAAATACAATAAACGAAATAAAAATAAAATACAATATGACGTAAAATATGTAATAAAACACTTAGAAAAAAAGAAATTAGAATATTACTAATAATTTATATGTTCTGGTTAGACTGTTTCTTCTTCCACTGTTTTTAAAACATGATCTATAACCCGTCCTAAGCCTTTCTAAGCTTGGTTTTTGGTAATAAAAGAAAATATTTATGTTTAAAATATAAAACCTAAACTTTTTAAAATATGTCTTAAAATATCCCAATTTTTCATTTCTTGTTTTAAATCTACAAAAATCATTGCACTTTTCCTGTCCTGTATTTTTTACAATATTTTCGGTTAATCATAAAATATATTGGTAATTCTTTTTATTTGCATATTTCAGGACTTAGGCACAAACATATATTTGAAAAAAAAAAAGAAAATTATTCGCAATAGAAAGCATTGGATCTGACAAATTTTGGTTATAAATATGAGTCAGGAGTTTTATTACCTTAAGTCATAAGACTTAAAACCAAATGACCTTATAAAACCATGCACCTTTAAAAAATATTATGTAATACAGAGGCATGTAACGGCAAAAAATTTGTTATTTGTATCTCATTATGTGGTTGTAATTTTATACTACATAAAGGGTGGGCCAAATTCGACGCTTTTGCAATGACAATTTTTTTAAATAATTTAACAATGCATATGTAAGGGCAATAATTATTTTTATGTGTTCAGGTAAATAAAATATGCCCATGGAAACCAAATGCAAGCTTTCTGCTAAAAGGCGTAAATTTAAATTGGGTTTGTTTTTCATGGCCATATTTTTCTTTCTTGTATACAAACAAATAAATGTTGTTTGATACATTAAAAATAAACATTCTTATTTGATCCCGATCAAAAAGTTTCTAGGGTAACACATCAACCGAACAAATTAGTTTTCTATGAAAATAGAATTATTTTTACCCTTATTTGCGTTATTACATTATTAGAAAAAATAGTTACCGGCTCTTGCAGTAAATAATATGAAAAGTTATAAAAACATAGTTTAAAGTAAAACAATATTACTTCTTTCACGGCCTACTTTTTAAGTAATAAATAAAAAAATTTGCAATACCTTAGAAACGGCTAAAAAGAAATATAAAATATAATAAATTTTTTAAAATGTCATTTAAATAGTGAAAAAATATGCAGAGTGTTCTATTAAAAAATTCTAAAAATGAATTAATAAGTCATTACAAATTATCTTAAAATTTAAAATTGTCAAATCGCTTACTCTACAATTGTTACAAAAAGTTCGAGGATTACATAAAAACATATCATGTAAAAATTTTCATATTGTCATACATTATTATTTACATGTTAAAGTTAGGTCCAATTGCTTATTTAAATTGTTTAAATCAGGGCTGTCCAAAGTACATACCTTCGCAGGCCAATTAAATTTACCACAAAAGCTTGACGGCCGCAGAAAAAAATCTTTTAATTTGAAGTAAAATTAAATACAGGGTAATAATTTCTTTAAATGTTTATTGGTTTTTCGTTAATTTATCTTTAACAATCACATTGATATCAACATCAGTTGTTGCCGGACCCATTGCATAAAGAAGTGACTTATCTGACAGTAAAGATCTCTACCTACTTAGATTTTATAAAGATCAGGGTTAAATACGCACTTTCACATAAATAAGTGCTGCCTATCATCGATCCCATTTTTAAGCCAAAATTTGTTAATTTGGGTAGACGATCGAAAAGGATCTTAAAATACTTGCACTTGTAAGCAAATGCTAGACTTTATTCATAAGTTTGAAGTAAATCCTTCTATACCTTAAACTAATAGGCAAAAGCATTTGTTTCTTTTTATTCATATGGCCCATTTGTCTTGCCAGCACGCATTTAGGTACCTTATACACAATACAATTTTGTATATGTAAATGTGACCTGTTAACTGTTAATAAATAAAAAGGGTGATTTAAAAATCGATTACAAAACCTAAGGCGACGATTCTACATGATAAAATTTTGTTACAGCTTCATATAATTTATTTTTATAAATATCATTGGTTTTCAAATGACAATCTCTTAAAGGTCATTTTATATTGCTGGTTTTTAAATTATTTGCTTAAGAAAAAGCCAGTATGAGTCATGTCTGAAGAAGACTAAGCATAGTCATCATTTTAGCTGATTATATGTCGCTACTTCTCTCTTTTTCTACATGGATAATATAACCGTTCTTTTGTCATAACTTTTAAAGTTTTAAACTTACTCCATTTTTAGGCGAGTTTTCCAAAAGATCAATGCAAAGTCTTTAAAAAAGGTTCTCTTTACTTAATTTGAAAAATCCATTCTTGAAAATGAAGTCCTAAATTTATGTATTTTTTTACGTCTAAATGGTATAACAATAAAATAATAAAAATTAATATCCCTAAGTACACAGCTATTTAAAAAAATATTGCGACCTTGATGAACAATGAAAATTTCCATTATTAATAAATAAATTAAATGTACATACAAAATAGGCCTACTTTTCACAAAAGGGGTGACCTATTACTTAAACGTTGTCTAATTATTGCAAACTTGACATCGGAAATAAAAAAATACATGACCTTTGGTGACAAAAAGTTATTCACATAAAATTATACGTAAATAGTGTTTGTTTGTATGTATAACAAAGAGCTATAAATTTGTCTAGTTTAACCTTCACAGCTTTGTTAAATATTTAATTGAAATATACTACAATGGTGAGTGCTAGTAATTTTTACAATGAAAATAATAAAAAAATTCTATATAGCGATCGCAAAAATAAATATAAAAAGGTGCAAGATAAATATAAATATACAGGGTGTTTTTTAATTTTGGTAAAAAAATAAAAGCGTGTCAATAAGCTTATATTATAAGAGAAAATTAGAAAGAGCGCTAAACTTTTTTGAAAAATTCTGGTTTTTATTAATATCTTAAATATTACTTAACTAATTTGGATAAAATTTGGCAGTAGCATTTACTGCATTAAATATTTAATTTAGCGTTACCTCAAATAATTTTTTTAAGTCCAGGGGCGTCTCTAGCGGCATTTAAATGGATAATTCTGACAAAAATATACGACACTGACTACAGCCTTTAAGGGTTTTGATTTTTTTAACTTGCATAGTTTTAGAGAAAAAAAAATTAAATCTACTTGGTTGCAAATTTTTAGACCACACACTTTCATTTTTATGAAAGCTAAGCAAGAAAAAATTTAAGAGACAAAACTTTTTATTTTAATTTGCTCAATTTGAAGAAAAATTAAATTTGCACAATGGGTAGTGACGTACATTTTTTGGTTAGAAACATAGGTTTAGATACTACTTGGGGTGGCACTAGACTTATAAAAGCTTAGAAATCTTTGGGGTAAGCCCCTTGTCACTGCTGTAACTTACGCTGCGAAATAATGGGCCCCTATTGTTTTTCGCATTCAGGAATCACCCTGTAAAGTTAGGTATTTTAATCTTATCTGTTTAAGTTTGATATTTTTTAATTAATTTCTGGTAAAAAATATTATTACATTTTACCTTATAATTTTAACAATAGTGACTATTTAAAAACATATATTTTATTTTTAAGTAATTTTAATATTAAATAAATATTAAAAATTGGAAAACATTTATACAAACGTTTAATTACCGTTTTTTTAAATTATAGGTACTTGTTCTCCTTGATAATTGCTTTATTATTTTAGTTTTTGGTGTCCTGGCAAATCAAAAGGGTTTTTCTTAATTATCAATTTTGTTAAGTAATTATAAAAAATGTTTTTTTTACTATAATATACCAATAAGTTAGGGCTAGTTTTTTTAAGTCACTAAATACTAAACTATAACAAATAACAAGGTAACAATTTAATACCTCTATTATATAAATTAAATAATAATAAAGGTTATATGGGATTTCTGCAAACTGTATCACGAAATTATCAAAAATTAATTACCTGCGTCCAAAAATAAATAGTATAAATTTTATAAATAATGTTATTTTGTGTTTATTTCTAGTGGAGTTTTGTAATAAAAACAAACATGGCTTATTATGTATTAGTTCTATTTTTAGTGTATTGTTGTTTAAGTAAGTGAAAATGTTGTTGGGTGAATTTTTGTAAATAATTATTTTTACTGTAACTATACTTTGGGCGCTTCCAATAAAAAATAAACCTAAACAAAAAATGTATGATATTGGTTTAAAAAGTCAGTACCAATACCCAGTTATTTACTAAATATTTTCCTGAATATAAAATGACCAAATTATAGTTATATTTTTTAAGTTGGGTAACTATTAGTTATTTTTTTTCGTAATGTACTTTACAAGTTTTTTAAAAATAGATTTATTTAATTTATAAATAAAAATATTTTTGCGAACAAAAACAAAATAGTATTAGCTATACTCATTTCTTTGTCATGTACAAACCAGAGTAACTGTTGTAAATAAAGCAAAAATGTAATAAATGTTCTTATTTAAGTATTTATTTTTGTTTTATATATTTTATTTGATTTACCATATAAAATTAATAGAACAAAACTTTTTTACCTTACGAAAATTTATTACCCTTTTATACCATCTTTCCTTTGTAGTTCTAAAAATATTTTAAATTAGCACGATAGATGGTTAATGATCAGACTTAAAAACCAAAAAAAAACCGTAATCATATTGTTTTTTGGTACTACTTACAACTACCACAGCATGCCTGTAAATTAATAAAAATCTAAATTTTGGAATACTTAGGTTAAAAAGTAATATTTGTAAAGATTGGCATTGTTTTGTATAGAAATTAATTAAGATTTTAAAAACAATAATATTTAGAAAAATAAACTTACTACACTATACCACGTAAAAAGTTTTATAAGAATTCTTTTTTATCTGTTTGCCAAATGTCATGTTACAACTGAAGTAAAAGGGGAACCTAGTAATTTGATATTTATAATATTGCCATGTATCTCAAAAACAAAGAGAATTTTAATAATTTTATTTACGGTCTCTTTTGTTATTCAAAATTATACATTTATCATACGATCGCCAGAAAATTCATACAGGGTGCCATTAAAAGGTAAGGGCAAAAAGGCTTTAACAAACTTCTGAAGCTAAAATATTAAGATTTAACCAAATTTACCTTGGCTTAAAAGTGGCAATATTGAAAATACTGAATGTCAGAAATTTAATTTGGTTTTGTTTTTATAAATAATAAAATTTTATTAATAATTTGTGTATTCTTTCCATATTTGGCAATTAAGGGTTCTATGGTGTAAAAATAAGAATCTTTTAATTTTATTGTAAACCTTATGTGTTGTATCTTGCACACATGTGAAACGAACAAACTTTTTTAAAATACGCTGTATGTAACTTTTGGATAAAAATTATAATTTTTTAGTTAGGACATATAGAACATAGGTTTATTTAAGCTTTTTTTCTTTATATTACTTAAGGATTTACGCTTTTAAAGATCAATATCTCATTGTAAAACCATTTCTATAGTTTTGATCTAGCCAAACCAAAACTGATTTTTTTGTATATTTAGATTTTTTAAAAACAATTGCTCAAATGAACTTTTCTAACGTATAAATAATGACTGATGATGTTTTTAATCTGTGCAAATACTGAGGATGGCGCCCTCTAGAGTCACAGTACAATAAAATTAAGAAGATATTTTAACCTTTTACCTAACAAAAACCACTCGAATCAAATATAGTGACAACACACCAATTATTACCAAAATTTTTTATGAAAAACTCAAACCAAATTACATTTTTAACATTTTGTACCTCCGAAATCATCTACTTTTGGACTGAGGTGGGTTGGATAAGATAGTTACATTTTAGCATAATGAGTTTGTGGTAGGATTTTTCGCACATTTTAAAGACACTGTATATTTCTAATGTGCCTGCAATCAAAATAAGAACGATAAGGAGTATGACGGAGTACACGTATTGATGATAGGAGTAATTTAAAGAATTAGTACATGTATTACTTATGTGGTTTTGAGACCTTTTATTACTGACATTTTTGGCCGTTGTGATATATAGTAAATTCGTAATAAACACTTTTGTACTTAGTCTTTTATGTCTTTAAACATAGTATATATTGAATCAGCTATTTTAAAGGGATAATTGCCAGTAATGCAATTACCAAAGAAGACTATTAGTCACATATGTTTACAAGCCGGTAACCGTGTCAAACTGTCTCTTTTCCATGCATTGCCTATTAGTATAATTGATTAGATGTCGTAAAAAATATAGTATGCAAGTCACACGGAGTACTCATTCACCACTTGTATGACTTACAGCACTTGCCTACAGCTCGAGCTGCAAAAGTCAAATTCGTAAAAAATAAGTAACATTTCTTGCTCGTCATACAATATACTGTATATAATCCTAAAAAGTTTTTTTTTCATGATAAATATCTTGTATAATCAAAATTTTCCCATTACTTTTTTCAATGGACGACTTAGGTAACTTACATAAGATTCTGCTAGATCTTAAAAACAAAATGCTTTAGTTAACTGAAAAAATCCTTACTTTACCTTTTTTGTTTTAGAGTGTGTTTTCGGTCAAGCTCAAACTCGTCCATTTAGCTGTGTTACACCGACTCTTTGCAGAGATGGGGGAGCGGGGGAAATATTATAGATCCTCGAATACAATCTGGTAATGGAGTTTCGGCTCCTGTCTTTCCCAACACTGCCCCGGGGACTCTTTTTCCCGGACAGGGTACTTCAGGTAGCTTGTTTCCTATTTCAGGAGCTGGTTCTCTACAAAATGTACGTATTTGGCCTCACAAAGTAGCCTACTGCTAAAAGATTATTTAGTATTAACAGATTATGCTTCTGTCGTATTCTATTTTACGGAAGAAACACAAGTCTGAGATGTTGCCTTTACAAACATTTTTAATATGTCTATCTCTTATAGTCTTAAAAATATGGCTATCCAAATCTAAAAAATAGTAGATATTTATACTGTCTATTTTATCTTTGACTCTAAACTTAGTGCTTATAGCTTAGAGCTGAATATATAATGAAAATTTAACATAATTTTCAGATTTGAAGGGCCATATTTTTTAACTATAGAATATAGACATTTCAAATGTAGTAATCTCTTGGAGCTGTTTTAAAAGTTATTTATTGGTGATGTAATGTACAGAGTGTTTTATTTAAAAATGCCGGTTAACTTTTAAATTCCCGAGGATGGCCACAATCCAATCTTAATTTAAAATTTGACAGTAAATAACTCTTAAAGGAGTGACTTAATTAAAAATTCGTAAGAGAACTTTTTTGTAAAGCGTTACATTTACCAGAATATGCGATAACTAGAGTTTTTCATTTTTTATTCTTTTGCTGTCTGAAAAAAAAAAAGAATAAAATAAAAAGTCTAAAAATCACATGTTATTTAAATGGGGAAAGCAACATGATTTGAGCACGGTTTAAATAAGGAATTAAGAGCATCTTCACATTGGATATATTATTTTTTGTTTCAGGCTAAAAACCAAAAGTTCATAGAGCGATCGCTAAAAAAAATCGATTTGGGAAATATCGGACACCTTAATGTATTAACGTTACCTTAGTCGAAAAGATTATCGCGAGATGTAGGGTGTCAAAGTTTTTATTTTATTTTGGTTATCTTTAAATATTTTATTTATTTTTGTTTTCTTTTTTAACCAAATTTGATGAAAAGCGTTTTATTAAACTAAAGGATTAAAAGCTACTTATATTTTTGCTTTTAAATGTAGAGGGAGCCACTTGCAATCCCTTGATTTTGTTCAAAGTGTCATTACTTTTTTTGCCTCGATATGTCAGAATTCAAGTGGATAATAATTTTTATTCTTCCATATTTTTTGCACAAAAAGTATGCTTAATAAATATCGCTACGAGAAACCGATTCCAAAATAGTTTAATGGAGATATAATATACAGGGTGCGTTTATAAAAATCTATACTTTTTCTCCTACCCTGTATATTATCACCAATATTTCCAATAATTAAATCCCTGAAAGAGCTTTAGAAAAATATCACATTAGGTGTATCTAACTTTATTAGATTCGGAAACATGACCATCTAAATGAGGTTTTCAGGTAATTTTTAAAGTATTGCCATTTTGTATTAGGTAAAGGTATTTACTTAATATTTAAGAGTTATAGAGTACTCGTCAGGAGCTTTAAAATGGTGTGCCACAAGGCACCTATTATCTCACTTATTTTTAAAATGGCGCCCAGCAGTCATTTTGACATTTATATTTGTTATTTCTTGTCTAAAATTTGGTTTATGTTGTCTTACTAAAGTCCTCAAATTTTAATGAAAAAATACCCAAAATTTTAAAAGGTAAGAATGGGTCCTAATTTAAACAAGCACTGTATAATCATTTGAATATCTGAGGAGTTTATTGTTTTACTTGCACCAGCACTAAACTATTTCTAATTATTTGGGGCTAAACAAAACGGACATATTTTTATAATGTTAAATATATGGCTTTCAACTTTAAAAAACATTGTAAACCTGTCGATTATCTTATGAACTGAACTATCAGCAGAGTATTACCTAATAACTTCTACTCTTAAGCCGTGCTATTCGGCGCGGCTAATTGTTGCAAGTCTAGACGCAGCATTAAAACAACAAAAGAACAGGTTTAAAAAAATATCGTAATTTAGTAGAAAATACAGCAGTTTATAATATCGTAAACCTTAATCCGGTAAAAATAAATTTCAAATTAATAATACTAGCTTTTTCTTAGTGGGATAATGACTTACCATACCTGCTTAACTAGTTGTCAGGGTGTCCAAGAATACGTGGGCAATCTTTCGGATTCATATATAGAACCATAAAAATAATGTGACAAGTTCATATAAAGTATTTCCTCTTTACGAAGATATGTGCCCTTAAAGAACGCCACTAAAAATCGGTTTTTCTTGAATACCTTTCATATTACTTGGTATAATAAAATAAATATTTTAACATTATAAGTATTAGTTAGAACATCTTAAAAAGGTTATCCTTGTAAAACACTTGCCTTCCTTACTTCTGGTTAGACTAACCCTTATACAATAGTACTAATTATTTTTACACCCTGTATAATAAGGAAATAAAAATATTATTCTTAAATAGCCTAAACGCTTAGTTAAGAAAACTATACTTCTGTCCGATATCGATAAAGTAAAGCGTTTTCGAGAAAAACAAGATTTTGATTAAATAGGGTAGTATTTATTAATTTTGTTTGTCAGTTCGACATAGCATAAACATAATGCATTTCCTAGTTTTAATTATCGAAGATTATGGAATCTTCTACAATTCTGCAACATTATTGTTTAATTTTATAATATTTAAAAAATCTCTTTACTTATTTTAGTTTTCTTAGTACCATTTTCAACAGAATAGGCTATTGTTTTTAGATGTTCCTACTAAAAAAATGTATTTATCGAAAATGCTTTAATGTGTTCACATCTAACAAAAGTACTTTTTTAGCTCAGAATTTAAGCTACCTAAAAACACCTATTCTAATTCTTTATTATACAGGGTGTAAAAATAATTATCACTTTTGTCCAAGAGTAAGTCCGCCCCTGGCGAACTAACAAAAGAAAAATTTTTAGAATCCTTACTTGTATTTATCATATAAAAAAATATATATTTTATTACACCAGATACTAAAAAGTTATTTAAGAAAAACCGATTTCCATCGACGTCTTTAAGGGTATACATATATCTCTGTAAAGAGAACTTTAGAAAAAAAATATAGGAACTTGTCACATCATTTTTACGTGTTCTATATCAATTTGAGAAATTGCCGACCTATTCTTGGACACCCTGTATATACTGGGTGTTTCTTATAGTTCTCCCCTATAACTTTTTTATCTTTTGCGATCGAAAAATTGAATTTTGGTTTAAAGATATATAACATATTTATGCATTGATTATTCTCCTTAGTTGTTTTCTGTTACTTTCGGTTTGACCGTAAACGACTGCTACTTTCAAATTTTAAATGACAGCATTGGTATACTTTAGCACATTTTAAAAGAATACAATATTCTGAATACAATGACACCTCAACGCGTGAGATAATGTATTGTGAATTTTAGGCAAGGAAACAAAATAATAATACCTTAATTAATAAAACTAAACGTTCTAATAATATTTGAATTAACATCCTGTATTATATTTTGTTTTACCATTTTTATTTATATTAAATTTTTGAAAATGAAAAAATAGCCAACATGTTTTTTTCAATACACGAAAATTAAAAAAAAAGGTGTTATGAAAGCCAGACTTACATACATACGTCAGTTACATTTTTTTACGCCAAAATATTTACCAGGTTTAAAGGGTACTATTTTAAAGTGTTTTTTTGGGTTTTTATTTACTAATAGTGTTTAAAAAAAAAATAAATGAATAAAATTAGAATAATTTAATCATTAAAGTTCATTAATTACTTGAATATTATGGTCGTTGTTTCCTAAAAATCTGACCTTACTTAAAATAAACTACTCCGCCATCACGATTTCATTGGCATCGGTAATCGTAAGCTTAGAAATGACACTGTTTGTTAAAATTAAATCGTTTATTTCAGAAACTTGAAAAGTGCACTTTATTAAATTTTCGATAAACAACAAAAAACCCTCTATCTTTAAATTAATGAAGATTTGGCCTGAAAATACTTAGAATAGTCATTAATAACTTCTTAAAACGAATATTATTGGTATTAACACAGGCTGTTAAAGATTTGTTCTAGTTTTGGTTTTTTATAAATATTTGTGTTAGAAATGGGTGTATTGTCAAAATATTTGGATAAAGGCGGTTTTGGAAGGTGAGTAGTTAGAATTTGCTATCAATTTTATTGTAAAATCTAGATGGCGCCACCTGCAACATCTTGCACAAATAACAAATAAAATTACTTTTTTGTGTCACACTGTTTGAAATTTTTGACAAAAATTCTTATTCTTCGTTATATTTTACGTAAAAAGGTATACTTGGTAAAAGGTAATTCAAGCAGCCGTTCTTGTAGCAAATGAGCAATATGTGGGCAATCTGTCGGATTTACAAAGAATACATAAAAATAACAAGTTTTAATATATACAGACTGTCCACGGATGGGGTTAGCAAGAGGACAAATGGACCAAAATTTTTATTTTTTGAAAAAGTCATCCTTCCTAAAAATTTTTGCTTGTAAAAAGAATAGGATCGACAAAGAGAAAATGGTAAATTTGTGTACAGGGTTCGCAGAAACTTAAAAACATTATGTTTTCTCCAAAAGTAAACTACCTTTATTTCTCATTTTTAAGCAAAATATTATTTAGAAAATTTATTTAGAATATCACTTTAAATAACTCTATTATTGTTACAGGGGTATTAAAAAGTTTTATGAACTGATTTTAAAGCTATTAAAAATAATTTATTTTTAATTTTTGTAATAAAATAACCTTAGAAACCCTTACCATTTGTTTTTTGAACACCTGCTTTCTCCAAATTCCTACACAACACAACTTTTTAGCTGTTTTCGCTAAATTATGGAGTTCAATAAAATTTTGTATTATTGTTTTTATCGATCACAAGCATCATTCTAAATAAATTTTTCCAATGACATTTTGCTTAAAAATGAAAAAATGATAGTTTGATAAAAATCATGTTTTTTAATTTTTTGTGAACCCTGTATAGTAAATAAACATTTCCTCTTTGTGAACCCTATTTTTTTAACAACCATAAACTTTTATAAAGAATCCCTTTTTTGAAAAATTAAATTTTGGGTCCATTTGTCCTCTTGTTAACCTTATCCGTGGACAGTCTATATATTTTTTCAAAGGCCTTCCTTACTTAAAAATAATATCGGACATTTTATGATGAACTGGAACAATATTTAAAACAGGATGATTTGTGGTAGGTACAAGGGTTAGTTTGGCAGTCAATTGTTTAGTTTGGCCTTTTCCTTTGTTTATTATCTTCCCATATTGGTGATAAAAAAAAACTGGTACAAAAATTCCTTCTTACGTTTTTCGCAAAGGACCAAAAAATTTACTGCCATTTGAGCAAAAAGAACTTTGTTTTTATGCGACTGTTAAAAGAAGCCGTTGGCTTCCAAATAGCTTGATTGTATTGGTTTATTGTTTTAATACTAGCCTGTCAATTTTGTGGAACAGGATTTTGTAAAATCTTTTGGTGAGCCCGGATTTTAAAAAGTACATCAATATCACATTATTTAGAAACCCGGGGTTTATGATTTGAGAGTTTAAAATTCTTTTTGGTGTAAGGAACATGGGTTTTAATATCCAATTGAATTGATTCCGGCAGTTGTTTACAAATTTTGGAAGGATCGTGAAAAAAAATGCAAATGGTTTTCCAAGGATAGCTAGCAAAGAAGTCTCTTAGGCCATCCCAGTCGGCTAAGTTGTAGTGCTAGACAATGTATGGTGGCATACATTCATTTACCTCAGGATGTGGAGAGTTAGATACAGTAACCACTCCATGATCTGAGCCACCTAGGGTAGCAGTATTAGATGCTTGATAGAGTTCAGGGTGGAAGGAAAGAAAAAATCTAAGGAATTGGAAGATAACTGTGAAGGTTTCTGGCTGCTCTGGTGAAGTAACTTTTAAAGAGGAATTTGATGGGGATTTTGATTTTGACCATGACACTTTTAAAATTAAAACGCATTTTTTGACGTCGGCAATTGAAAAACGGAAAATTTTACGTTTAAATTTTTCTCAGAAAGATTAGGTTTTTACTTTTAAGTTTGTTAGTAGCCAATAAGTTATATTAGACTTATGACCTGAGTACCATTTTAAACTTAAAATTGTCTTTGCTCCTTCCATTGCAAAGATGACTTAAGAAATAACAGGGGAAAACAAAAATAAGCGAAACCAAAAAGCAATAGAAGCAGTGGTTTGAAGGAATTTTCCTATGTATCAAATAAAAAGTAACTTACCTTAAAAACACATAACTTAAGTTCTGGTGACAATGGATTTAAATTTTAATTTGTTGGTTTTCATGTTATATCATATTTTATGAAACTCACTACATAATCGAATAATGCTGTTGTCTGGTGTCAATCGAAAATATTTTCAAAATTAATTTTTAATTGCTATAAAGGTGATGACAATTTAACATTTGATTAGCACTTTTCTTCGCGCTTTTTGAACAGGTCTGATTCACTGTTTCTTTGCATATTTTCTTCTTACTCCAATTCTTTGTTGGCTATACATATTAGTGTTGAAACCTCGAGACTATCCATCTTACAGGATAAATTAAATAGCACTGTAGATTAATTTGTACCGTTTTATGTTGCCGGGCTTTCCGACCGCTATGAGATGTCATTCAACGTATTATTATGGCCGCTAGATGACGATACGCGTTTTGGAGGAAACCATAGCTTTAGATGACTGAAGTTTATGGTGAACGGAGGTTATACTCGTGTTAAGACCACATATACTTGTAAAAGAGAACATTTTACTTCCAGATGTGCCGTCATTATTTTTACATTGTACTGGCGTATAAGAAAATGTAGAAAAAAAGTAAAAGAAGGAAAATTGACTGACTCACCAAGAATCCGAAACGTCCGTTAAGACTTCACATTTCCTTTAAAGAATGAGTGGGTGGTACCGTCTCAGGCCAGGAAGGTCCTTTACCACCCCCTGTAAAAATTGTAATAAAATAAATATTTAAACAGGACTTTTTTTTGTCAAAATTAATTATTAGTTTAGTGCGTACATTGTAGAACACTAGGCTATTCTATTGCAATGGACAATAGAAAAAAGAAAAAAACTTGTCAGAAAAGATTAAAATATAAAATAAAATAAACAACATTACTTTAGCATTGTAAAGGGTTCCATAATCTTCTATATTTAAAGCTAGAGAATGCATGGACGTGCCTATGACGAACAAAAAATCATAATCATTAAATTCTACTCCTAATTACCAAAAATTTGTTTTTCCCAAAAACGCTTTAACTTATAGTTATCGTACCTTTTTATAGCTAAAGATGATTTAAGTTATTTTTAGGTACTATTTCTCTATATA
>JACEGR010006525.1:0-59693 GCA_014170235.1 Listronotus bonariensis | reverse complement strand
AAAAAAATGTAAAGGACACAAAATCTGTTCTTCGCTTCACAAAAAACAGCCTAGGAGGCGGTAAAGACAGTTTTTGCCCCGCCTTAAAAAAAACAGAAAATCGGGGCTATTTTTTTGGTTTGTAAATATGAACATCACAATTATTTAATCTCGTTACATCACATTAGTATAGTAAGACATTATTATGTATTGTTATACCATAGGAAGAGTTGTGCTTCCGGAAAATATAATTCCGGCCATGGTGGAAAAAGTACAGCCAACATTTCTGGCCTCTACCTACAGGAAAAATGTAAGTTTTTGCCCGGTTAGAAAAATACTTGTTTTTAAAGATATGTTTGTATGTACAAGTATATTCAGGAGCTTACAATTTCTGTTAATGTCAACAAGAAAATGAGCTATGTTTAGAAAATTGTTTTTACATGTATTTTTAATTATAAATGGTATTAAAAAAATCAATTATTATTATTTTTAAATAACAATTCCGTTACATTTACTTTGATTCATCTTCGCGGATCTAGACAATCGAATTAAAGAATTTAGAAGATCAAGATCATCTGTTCTGACCCTGATCGTTAAATGAATCCGTTTTTAAACCTGACATTTTTGATTTTGGGTAACAGCAAATAGCAGGTGGGGTTTTAAAAGTATAAAAAACAAATTGCGAAAATACAAAAACATCATTTCAGTAAGTGATCTCAATCTAGATACTTAGTCGAGATTTAACAACTTAAAAATGAAACAGGTAAGAATACAAATAGGGCAGTACTACCAGTGGCGGTCCTAGAATTTTAAATATACCTATTTTTGTATCCAAATGTAAAGTACTTTCTAGGTAAAATTAAAAACGAGTCACTTTGTAAAATTTTATTATTTGTACACTTATAAAAAACATGCTAATTTAAATTTTTAAGGGGACATAGTTTTTTGGGTTAAAATTTACTTTAAGGTTATTTACCTCACAACAATATAAAAGTCAAAGTGAAATGGTTAGTTAATACCTCACCCTGAAGAGTTGCAAATTATTTCTTTAATTGTTTTTAGATTTTTAAAATTGGTTTTATAGTTTAAAAAAAACACCCTAAATACCAAATGTTTTGCCCATGTACATTTTTAATTTTTAACATGTCTAAATAGGTGATAGTACTTGTACAGTATATCACATAAATCTGCATTGAGCTTAGCCGGAAACGGCCTCTTTATTTTAAATGAGACACCCGGTATATTTTTACTTATTTAATTAAAAATGTCATTTCAAGTGTAATGTCACTGCATGTTACTTCTTTTTAATACATAACACTCTATAGATTACAAAAAATAAAATAAAAATTTTATATTAAAATTTAAAAATAGGCAACACCTAACTTTTAAAAGAGAATACTCTATTTGCCTTTTTTGCCGACCTAAATGTGTTACAAAAAATTTAACACCAGGTCCAAAAATTAAAAAAATATATACAGGGTGACTCAAAAATCCATCATAAAACTTACGGCGGTAATTACACATAACAAAATAATGGTTAAGTTTTATACAGTACCCAAGTATGGTTTTAACCATACCTATAATTTTTTTATTTTTAATATTTCGAAAAAAAATTATAAAAAATTTTGCTTTGTCTAAAATGGTAAAAGCTATACTTAATAAAAGTTGCCAGATGATATGAAGAGTGGTTTAAATCGCTTAAATAATATTTTAAAAGTACAATAAAAATCCTAAAAGTATTTATTAATCTACATTTCTCAAATAAATTGTTTTTCGGCTCTCTAATAAAATTATTAAAAATGATCTTGTCTGGTTGTTGCATTCGGCTTTTCAAAATGTTTATTAATTACTTTTTTATATTTAATAGTGTTCTTCTAAGTTTTTAATTTTTCAAAGTAATATTTTCATAACTTTAAACCACCCTGTATATCCTACGGCGATTTTTCATGTCTCTTTTAGTGTATTTGTAAAAATAATATTAATTACTAGAAAATGTATCCAGACCTAACATATTATTTAATATTCTTTTGCAGACAATTGTTATAGCCGCCATATTGGGCTTCGCAGCAAGTGCTCGTTTAGATAATCTCTACCTTCCTCCCAATCAAAGATCCAACAATAATGTCTTTGGAAGTTCTGCAAATGGTGCTCATGGTGCTCAAACTTACTCAGCGAATGGCGGAAATCAAATACCTATTCTAAAGTTTGCATCCGATAATAATGAAGATGGTACTTACAGGTAACAATTAACTTTTGAACTAAAATAACTTGGATTAGATTTGTATATTTTAGCCTCTAGAATTTGAGGTAGCATTTTTTTCCGCATTTTCTTGAGACGCCCTGTATGTAAATCAACATTTTTACTTTTTCAACTAGATATAACTACGAAACTGGCAACAGCATCTCCGTTGAAGAACAGGGTGAAGCTAGAGGTGCAGGTACTCAAGCTCATGGTTCATTTTCCTACATATCACCCGAAGGAGAACACGTCTCTCTCACTTACACAGCTGACGGCAACGGATTCGTACCTCAAGGTTCCCACATCCCAACCCCACCACCAATCCCAGAAGCCATCTTGAAATCCATTCAAGAAAATGCTGCAGCCGAAGCTAGAGGTATTTTCAATGAAGGATCGTACCGTGGGGAAGGACTAAGCGAAGGACAATACAAGGGCGAAGGACAATCTAATGGAAGTTTTGGAAGGAACACCGGTGGAGCTGGTGGATATGCTGCTAATGGAGGATACAAATATTAAATCGAAACGTTGAAATAGGAAATATTATTTATTATATTTATGTACAGTAGTGTGTCAATGCCAAAATAAAGGCCTTAAAAATATTGGTGTTTTTCCTTTTTTTTTTGTATTTAAATCAAAGTAATTTCTTTTATTGAAAAAAAGGTATTTCAGAACTAATTTTTGTGTTGGTAAAAGTTACTGTAGGTAGGTAACAGTCTTCTCAGAAGTCGATTCAACTAACATTTTCTGCCCATAACACACAAAAAAAAATACAATATCGCTAAGACTCTAGTACGTGTAAAAGGTTTTTTAAACAATATTAGAAAGGTGGCAAAAAAAATTAAGAGGTCTTAACTTTTACACTTCAGGGCAGCATAGCCACACAAATAAGGCGCTTTAGAATTAAAGTGGTGTGGGTTACCTTCTTTTAAAAATTGAATTTAGTATATTTTTACATTGTTTAAGGCCAAATTTATATTCTGCCAGTGAAGTGTAAATCACAGTTTTACAGTAGGCCAATGGATCTTACATACTAAGTAAAATTGGATTCAGTTTAACATCTGTCTGTTCATAGAGAAATCACAAACTAGTCAGCGTAACTAAGATTCTTACAAATACGTCTGGTGACCAGTTGACAACATAGATAACCTACATTTAGATCCGCAGTGGCAAGAAGCATTTTTCGAATTTTTACGAACTCGCGCAGTGGGTGGACGAACATGCGCACTGAAAAGCCGTGGCTAAATACAAACACCGGCACCCCGTACCCTTCGTCCGCGGTCTGACCGTAACGCTCATCAGCTACCGTACTTCCAACAGAAAACCAGGACGCCGTCAACAAATTCTTTCCTATAATGCGGATAGTTTGTTTGGGGCCGGGTGCGTTTACCCTCAACTGGCTTGCGCACAAACCGGTTTTTCGCCCATGAAACGTAACTTTTGTTTCGCGCAGGTTATAACATTGGCAATCCATCGAGATGAGTGGTTGGCAACCGGTCACTTGACTTAATATAATAATAATAATAACAATACCCGATGGGCGCTGACTAGTTTGTGATTTCTCCACGAACAGGCCTATTATCGAACAATTTTTTTAAACTTTGGGGACAAATATCGGGTGACTCATTGGGAGGTACTATTTCTAGTAGGTATTTTAAGATAGATGAGAGTGGCCGAAATTCAAACTGTTATGGTATTTGTGATTCAGTACTATATGGCAATTTATATTGATCATGATAAGAGGACCTTCATAAATTACGTAAGGTATTTAGAGGAGGAAGGAGGGAAAGAGTTGAAGCTCGCCGTGTGGGAGGGGTTCTCTGTAAATATCACGTATTTTACTACCATTAAATTTGACTGGATCCGCATAAGAATGTTGGGATCAGGAAAGGTTTTTTTACTCCTCGAATTATTTAAACGAAAATTCAATGCTTTGGCTTAAGATGCATATATATATACATATATATATATGTATATATATATATATATGTATATATATATATAATATATATCTACTTGAGATTGGAGGATAAAGGAGAAGGGGTTAACAGCAAATTTCATCAGAGTGGAGGGGGTAAAAAAACATTTCTCGTAATTTATGGACGTCCCCAACAACTTAACCCGCCAAAACGTCTAAAACTTGGTCACCTGTATTATAAAAATCACCATTCTCCAAAGAATTTGTATCATGCGCTTCAGGTAACTTATCCACGCATAACCGGCCTACCCAGCGGTCTATTTGCTGTACCATCACAAAAATTTGAACTTCAATTTTCATTATTGATAAATTCTTGACCAAATGGGCCACATCCAGCACGTAGTGCGGAAAATATAACGACAGTAGCTGAGAGTGTACGCGATGATCCTGACGAATCAATTCGGCGCCGGCGCCGTTCTCAAAAGCTTTGCTGGCAACAACTTGGCGTATCTAACGTAGGAATTATGGTTTAAAGAACACAAAATTTAACTTGTACAAGAGCTAACATTACTCGCTTTATTCGCCAAATGCAAGTGAAAATGCTTCAACGCGACATCGGAAATTGGAGCTTAACAAGAGACCATTTTGGATGCAGTTAAGGCCAACATTTAAAAGGCATAATCTTTAAAAATTAACATAAGATATAGTTTTCCCGTATATTAATAAATATTACTTAATAAAGTTAAATTTTTTAGTTTTTTTTCAAAGTTTAAAGAAAAGTGCCTCCAAATAAATCACCCATTATTTTCAAAATATTTTTTCTTACACCACTCTGGTTCTGAGCTCCTTATACAGGGTGTCCAAAAATATGTGGACAATCTCTCGGATTTATATAGAACACATGAAATAATGTGACAAGTTCCTATAATTTTTTTCCCTAAATCCCCTCTTTACAGAGATTTGCGCCCTTAAGGACGTCACTGGAAATCGGTTTTTGTTGAATAATTTTTATAGTACTAAGTATAATAAAATAATTTTTTAATGTGGTAAATACTAGTTAGGACACCTTAAAATGGTGTCCTTTTAAAACATTTGCATTCATTACGTGGCCAGGGGCGGGCTTACCTTAACACATTAGTAATATTTTATTTACACCCTGTGTAATAATGGCATTAAAATATCATTTTTAAATAGGTTTTTATGCATTTTTAGTGCTTATTATATTGAAGATTATGGGACTCTTTACAACTTTGCAACATTATTTCGTAGTGTCATAAAAATTCAAAAAAAAAAAATTGGTAGGTACCATTTGTAACTGAATGATCTAATGTTTTTGTCGAAAACGCTTCAGTTTATCAAAATCGAACAGAAGTACCTATTTTTTAGCTAAGAGTTTAAGCTATTTAAAAATACTATTTTAATGCTTTTAATATACAGGATATAAAAATATTTAACGCCCCTGGCCACGTAACGAATGCAAAAGTTTTACAAGAACACCATTTTAAGAAGTCCTAAGCAGTATTTATCATATTAAAACATATAGTACTATAAAAGTTATTTAAGAAAAACTGATCTTCAGTGACGTCCATATTGCCCATCTCTGTAAAGGAACTTGTCACATTATTTTTATGTTTTCTATATGAATCCGAGAGATTGCCCACATATTCTTGACACCCTGTATATTATGCCGCGTTTACTTGTAGCCACTGCGCAGCCCACTTCCCTGCTTACCATCGCTTGCTTACTGCGCGGAAGTGAGCTGTATGTAATCGCGGTTTTTGAAAAAGATGGATACGATATCATAGAGAGGTTAAAGCCTAATGTTGCAATGCTCGCCATAAATATTTAGAAACCGATAGCTCAGAGGGTCTGCTTTTTGATATTTGCGGTTATTTCTTATTTTCAAGATTTAAAATATTAAAATTATATTATAAATACCTTCTTTCATCTTAATTTTGTAATTAGTGTTTTATTTATAGATGATTCAAGCGTTAAAATGAGTTCATTTAGTCAGTGCCGTATTAAGCACTAGGCTGACTAGGCTACATCCTAGGGTGCCGTGAAAAATAGGCGCCAGAAAGGGGAGATTTAAGAAAAGTTTTAGGGCGGGCTGAATGTTTTGGTCGTTTAGTAGGGTTGTTAGGGTAGTTTGGAATTATTAGGCGCCACGCAATGAATCACCTTTTTTTGCTCTTCAATTTTAATCTCAAGTAAGGCGCACTTCTTGAAAATGCTTGTTTTCTGTTTTCCCAATAAAATAAGCGCCCCAGCAATTTCAGCCTAGGGCGCCTCTAACAGTTAATACGGCCCTGCATAAAGTGACTTTTGTAAAGGCTTCCATACCTACATACATAATTATGTATCTTATATACAGGGTGATTCAAAAATCGATCACGAAACTTAATGGGTGATTCTACTTGACAAAATAAGGGTAGAGCTTCATATAATTTTTTTCAAAATGTCATTCGTTTTCGAGTTACAAGCCGTCAAAGTTCAATTTTTATTTTGGTTTTTTCGTCATATTGCATTTATTTTTTAACCAATCCAGTTGATATTTGGCACACAAATCGAGCTTTGCAGATTCTAAAATTTTAAGACAAAAGTACTGTTGTTAAATACCGCCAGAGGACACTTTACCTGAAACTTAAAATTTATTTACATCATAACTTTTGATTTTGACAGATATCGCAAAGCTGAGGGCGCCATTTTATAGACAATCAAAAACCTAAAAAATAAGGTACTCTTTATTAAAGTCGATAAACCCTCACCGTTTAGGCACCAATAGACATCAAAGCTTTCATCAATTTCAAACAAATTACCTACATACATACAGGGTGTCCAGTAACTCAACTGACAAATTTTACGGGACGATTCTACAACAAAAAATAAGAAAAACTTTATATAAACATATGTCCCAAACTTCTTAGTTTTTGAACTACGGTGTGTTAAATATTTAAAACAAAACTTTTTTTTTTAAATTATGTTTTGTTTTGATTATAATTTGTGTGCCAAATATCAACTGGATTGGTTAAAAAATAAATGCAGTATGGCGAAAAAACCAAAATAAAAATTGAACTTTGACGTCTTGTAACTCGAAAACGAATGACATCTTGAAAAAAATATATATGAAGCTCTACCCTTATTTTGTCAAGTAGAATCACCTCCTTAAGTTTCGTGATCGATTTTTGAATCACCCTGTATACCATTAATTATAGAATTTTCATTTAAGCATTGTTTTTCATGTTTGTAATAAGGTATTCTAATAAATAAAATATATGTCACGTCAAGTAGCATGATGATGGTGACAACTGTCCTTTCTAAACCCTCCTCCATTTAATAGTGTGCGGACAAATTTAATAAAATTATTTGAAATTATTAATAATAATAACTAACCAGAATAAACCAGATCTTACTCAGAAATTAAAATTATAAAATTTATAAGTTTGATCAAAAAACATGGAACGTATTATATGCATAAAGTGTTCTTCTCTTACTCTTGGTATTGCCGCATTCTTTGACAGTTTGACAGACGTGCTGTCAATCCCCTCATTCGTAAAAAAGTACCACTTTATGCAGTTGTTACCTAAATTACTATTTTTTAAATAATTTTCCGTTTTATCTGGAATATTTATGAAAAGTCCATTATGCAAGGGAATCTGACGAAAGGTTGAAGATATTTTCCCTTTCCTTGAGCTTCTATCAATATTAATATAATATACTAATAATATATAATTTTTTAGGACCAACTTAACTTATTTGAACTAACTTAATTTAGTACGGGCATACCCCACTAGGGGTAGCCTGTACGGGGCTTAACTAAAACTTTAACTTTATACTTGAACTTCACTGTTACTACTTCTTATCTAATAAATCCCTTTTAATTTCTTTCTCTCTTCTTTAAATATCAAATTTTCCAGTGTTTGTTTTGCATTTCTACGCTACCCAGTTTGTTTAATGTTTTTATTTTATTATTATAAAAGTAACCTAGAAAATTGTTTAATTTATACTTTTAAGACCTTGACACCTCACGTATATCTTTATGTAGCAAAATTTCCCAATGTTAAGTAAACTAATTAAAATGTATACTTATTTTAAAATTCCCAAAAATGTATATTTTTAAAATTCCCAAAATATATGCTAAGTACATAGGCGTACTTAGGAGTGGGGTTGCAGGGTTGCAATGGGATTTTATTAAAGTAAAATATTGTAAATCGTGGTACTAGTTAATTTCCTGCAATTTGTTTTTCAATGTTTTTAATATTTTCAGATCATGTATTTGGATTAATCTAACTTTTAAGGATTATTAAAAAGGGGGGTTATTTTTAGGGCTGATTTTAAAGGGACGTTAAGTTAACAAGCAACATATGTTGCACAAAAATAATAACTTACTTTTTAATTGGCCTTTATTTTGGCATTGAATAAATAATTAGCATATTTTGTACATAAATAAATATTTTTATATGGCAAGCACTTCACATCTAGTATTTGTATCCACCATTAGAAGCATATCCTCCGTTGGAAGCATATCCTGTAGAACCACTGTTGCTACTTCTACTGAAACTTCCACTTGAACCTTGACCATTGTATTGAGCTTCATTCAAACCTTCTCCATGGTACGAACCATCATCAAAGATACCTCTAGCTTCAGCAGCTGCGTTTTCTTGCAGGGATTTCAAGATCGCTTCTGGGATTGGAGGTGGGGTGGGGATGTGGGATCCCTGAGGTACGAAACCGTTTTCATCAGCGGTGTAAGTGATTGAGATGTGCTCGCCTTCTGGGGAGATGTATGAGTAGGAACCATGGGCTTTGGTACCATCACCTCTGGCATCGCCTTGTTCTTCAGCAGAGATACTGTTTGCACTTTCGTAGTTGTATCTATAAAAAAAAAGCCAAGTATAGTAAGAACATTTTAAAAGCGCAAATTCGATATCCTTTGAAAATAATACAAAAAAACATAAAAAGGCCGCCTGCAACTGCGGACTATTTTATACAAAGGCGCCGCTATCCTTTACAGCGACGCGACGCGTATACACTATGGGAGAGAAATCCATTATTTTGGCCAAAAAGCAACTTTAAAATTTTAATGGCTCATGCTGTGTATTTCAAAGTAGATGCTCCAAACTACAAGTACGCAAAATTATAAAAGGATATGACGACTTCTATTGGGGTAATAAGAAACTTGAAAATATATTTTAGGTAAACATAAATATACAACATTTAATCAACTTGCCTGATATAGTCGTGCAAGCCTTGCGTTGATACACTTGAGCTCTCCTGATCTGCATTTAATTTATTGTTTATAATGAATTGTTTTAAGACACTAATCTAATATTTTCTAATAAAGTAGGTTTCGCCAGTCCGATCATAATCGTTTTCAAATGCCATTATTACCAACGCGCTATATTTAATCGGAAATTGGCCATAGGCGGGCAGTTTTTAAATAGTTCAAGAAATCTTCAGACATACAAATTAAGTAATATTTTTTGTTAAAAACATTTTTTAACATCCTTATAATATATTATGTTTTAAGAATTATGTAAAACATGTATTCTTAGATTTTTTAATTCACTCGAAAAAAATTCAATAAAATTAAGGTATGTAGCAAACTTCAGAGCCAATGAGGAACCTGGAGATAAAAAGTTCAGATTTTAACCCGAGTTTTTGTACATCCAGAGGCACATTTTGTCCGAAAGCGATTTTAAAAAATAAAATGTATGACATTTTTTTAGTGTTAAACACTCTAGTGAAATAGTATTGTAAATAAACCTGTTTGTATATTTTAAACCTTTTTAATCCCTTATATATTAAAAACTTTTCTTTATAATAATTTGCGATATTACTAAAAATATAGGTACTTTACTCTTAAGCAAGATTTTTTTGCCAAAATCTCGTACTTGACTGATACAATTTAATATCTTAGATATTTCTATAAGAAATGTATTTTTCGTAAAATTAATAATAAAAAGTTTTTATTCGGACGCCAACTTACGTAGACAAACTGTATATCTTGTAGGGATGAAGATGCGAATAAGGCTAAAACTGGCCTGAACAACTGACAGTGATTATAGTAGGGAGCCCATGATGCTAAATGACAATTACATGGGCGTCATAGAGACCTATTGGGTTGCAAAGCTTAGATAATAAGAAGAAAAAAATGGTATACAATATATACCTTTTAATTAGTGGGGGAAGCGGCTATAGTTTTTTAAATATGTCAAAAATATACTGTTATTATTTCGGCTTGTGGAAATCGTTTGGATCGTATCGGATTCTATATTTTTCGTTATTATTATTTATTTATTTTTTTAAATAATTGAGTATGTCATAATGACGTTTTAATTTACAACTCCGCTTTTTCTACATCACTCTTAAAGTGTCAGATTAGTGGAATATACACCGTTTAGCACGTAATTAACTTACCCTATCTTAATATCGCGCTAGAAAATTTTTAATAAATATACTTTTTCTTTACGACCGGCCCTGTATACGGGGCTCATATTTAGTGAAGGAACTTAACCGGGTAAAACGTATCCTCCGGTATATTAATTTGCCGCGCTGTAGTAAATCCCGAAATCCCCTCTTGGGTTCCCCTACTATGGGTACTATTGTTGTAAAGCCTGTAAATGGGAATCAATTCAGGGAATAGAAAAAAAGTGTCACATCTCGTCCACTCAGTGGAAAGTAATTCACAACACTTCTTTGTTAGTAATTTGAAAAATCCTACTTGGTTTTAATTCAAATAAAAATTAAATTGGAATATATAGAAGGAACAGTTTAAAAATGTAAATTCGGTCCTCTTTGATAAGAAAAAAATCACAAAAAAGTTTAAAGCAAATAAATCGGCATGCTTGTCTTCGCGGCCGCCTTTGCTATATTTCTTTTATGATATGCCGGTTGATGCAGCTGGTCATCGCACTATGGGATAGAAATTAATTTTTTGGACAAAATTTTGAAACCTACCAATCTAACTTAAAATGAGAACTTTTAATGGAAAAATATTATAAATTATTACAAATGCTTTTTGGAAACCTAAAACTTATTATATGTTATTATAAATTTACACCCCACTTATCATTATTATTTTTTATTGTACAAAATATACTAAAACGTCAGCTTGTTTGGTTAATTCGGTAGTATTCTAATCAGTAATCCGATGAATATTATCTCATATAATATACAGGATACGACAATAGGTATGATTTTTTAAATGAAATACCCTGAATATTATATCACCACCAAAAAATCTTTTAAAATGCTTTAGAAAAATACTACATTTGATGTGTCTATCTCAATTAGTTTCGGAAATATGACCATTCAATCTGAAAAATAATTTTAAATTACTCTTAGAAGCGTAATAGAGATACATCTTCCCAACTTTTTTATTTTTTAACGTATAAAATAAATAATAACACTTTTTTGTTGGGTAGATTCTGTAGAATCCATATCTTTCATCAGAATGCTTTTATCTTTTAGGATATACAGTGTAGGACAAAACATATTATATTTTAAAATGGAAAACCTTGTAAATTATAAAAAAATCTTGTATCTGTCCTTACATTCAGAAGTAGCAAAAAATGGGAAGGCAATTGTAAGTACAAAAACTGATAAAGAAAAAGGTAAAAAAATCTTTGACAAAAGTAGCGAGACTTCGCGAGACTGCATCGGAAACACAACAATAGCTCTTATTATTTAAACTCTTTAACTTTTTTTAGTAACCAAGGGTAATAATAAACTAAGGAGATTAAATGTTGTATATTTATGTTTACTTAAAATACATTTTCAAGTTTCTTATTATCCCAATAGAAGTCGTCATATCCTTTTATAATTTTGCGTACATGTAGTTTGGAGTATCTACTTTGAAATACACAGCATGAGCCATTAAAATTTCAAAGTTGCTTTTTGGCCAAAATAATAGATTTCTATCCCATAGTGTATTGGCGCGTCGCTGTAAAGGGTAGCGGCGCCTTTGTATAAAATATTTCGATTGCAGGCGGCCTTTTTATGTTTTTTGTATTATTTTCAAAGGGTACCGAATTTGCGCTTTTAAAATGTTCTTACTATACTCAGTGGGTGAATAATTTTATCTCAAAAACTGGATTTCATTAAAGCTCTTTGGGAGCCAATATCTATAAAGCAGAGGTACATAGAAAAATGTTTATAATAAATAGCATTGTTTTTACGTATTTTCTCTTCTATCCGAAAATTTCTTAAATTTTTTTGACATTCTGTATGCAACATACCTGTATGAGCCTTCTCCATCATTATCGGTGTTGAACTTCAAAATAGGTACTTGTTTACCGCTCGAAGAGTATGCTTGAGCGCTGAAACCTCCACTGGATCCACCTCCAAAGGCACTTTGAGAGGAGGACCTTTGACTTGGAGGAAGGTACAGATTATCCAAACGGGCACAAGATGCAAAACCCAAGATGGCTGCTATGATTATGGCCTGTAAATAAAAATATTGATTTACTTATTGAAATAAATATATTACAAAAACATATGTTTTTGATAGATTTTGTTTTAAAAGAGTTTCCAGGATTCCTATTTTTTTTTTTTAAATTTAAAAAGTGATACATTAAGCTCATACAAAATATTTATTAGGTGCTATTGACCTAAAAATAACACACTTTGTTAAAGGAATTTTTATTTTGTTCTGCCTTCATTCACAAAAAGTCAAGCCTTTAAACCAAATCACTAATTTATATTTTACTTGTACATTTAATTAAAATTTCCAAAGTTTTTTTCACTTTACCTACAATTTTTTATGCAAAATATTTAAATGTCTTTAAAAAGTACATATATTTCGGGAAACTTTACATTGACGATAAAATTTGTCTAAATTATTTATTATCAGTCTCCCCGTGGAGCAGTTCGATTCCCAGGGGGAGACATATTTAGGTAGTAGTTATTTAAAAATAACGACCGTGGTGGCACTACCGCGTTGTCTAAAAGGTGCTGTAAAATGCATAACTGCATGTTTCAGTGCTTGGACAACGTTGACGGAACAGGGTGAACGATGGGTTAAACATCTAATAACCCGACACTCACGGTGCACTGTTATTAAGGCATATGCCTTCGTGGGATGTTAAAAAGATTTTAAAAAAATATGAAAACATACAGATAAATGATTTGCTTTTAGAACTCAGCTTTTTCTGAGGTGGGGGAACCAAAAAATAAACCTTTTTACGGCAATATCAAACGAAAAAATATCATTACCTAAGTGTTTCTTAGCATCTGAGTGTTACAGATTATTGCTAAGAGAATTAAAGGGCGGATTCTACATCAGAGAATAGAAAGAAAAGTACACATAAACATGGGTTCGCAAATTTTTTATTTTCAAGATACTAAGTTAAACTTTTCAAAAAACTGAAAAATTTTGAGATCACCTATTCTAGCAAAAATTGTTAGACTAGATATAAACCTTATTTAAATAAGTATTTATTGTTGATGCTTCATAATTGCTATTTAAAATTATAAAACCTCATTATTTAAAGAAAAAGTTCCCGCAATGCTTCTTATATGGTCTAAAAATGAGTATATAAAGTGGATATTAATTTTTCTCTAAAAGTAAACAAGATTGAAAAAAATTAGGAGACATAAAAGCTGTAAGAACACAAATTTTACACACATATATACAGTCAGTGGCGTACGGTTTTTATGAGTTTCAGTTGCGGCGCGAGACGCCACTGGGCCTACTACATGTAATTAAGGTAAGTGATAAATTACCCCCTCTATGATCTTTAATAACATTGCCTAAATTAAAATCAAATTTGGTGAAGAAATATTTTAGATATTTAAACAAAAAACACTTGTTTTACAAGTTTAACACACTGCATCAAGAGAAATTTGCGGACCCCTGTTAATATGTATTTTTTTTTTTCATATTTTTACCAGTATAATTTGGCTTTAAATTTTCTCAACAACCTGTATTAGCCCCTCTATATTTTGTGGCATTCCCATATCTTACTTTTTAGGTAAAAAAATGAAAATCCTCGGTATGGCTTTGCTGTTGCAGAAAGAACTTAATATTGGTTAGAAATGTCTTTAATATTTATGTAGAAATACCTACCAATTTACCTCTTTTTATGGTAATCCTAAAAATCACTTTTTATATATGAAACACTATTTTTTTACCTGGTAACATAGTCACTATGATTTCTTACCTTCATTTTAAATAGATTAATTCTTAACTAAATTGATTAATATCCAAAAACAAGACCACTTGTTGCAATGATAATTTGATTTTTTCGACATCATTTTATACTCAGATCTCCCCACCTGTTAAAAATAGAATGATGATACCGGAAAATGTCAAATTTTCGAAATAATTCTTCGTGTTACGATCAGGGTCACCAAAAATGATCTTGATCTTCTGTTTTCGGCGATCCTATTGTTCTGCATATGCAGATGAGCTATTTTTTTGAATGGTACACTGAAAGAAAATAATGATCAGTTAATAAAAAATATTATGGTAGGAATATGATGAAATAAAAATGTCATAAGAATTTTATTTCATTAGACATTTGTTTTATAATGGATTAAAAGAAAAAGATTTCGCAATGCTTCTTTTATGGTCTAAAAATATGCAATTAGGTGAATTTTTTTTTCTTAAACTAAACAAGATACGAAAAAAATTAAAAGACATAAAAGCAGTATTTTTATTTATCAATAAGTTTTTAGGTAAGCTGTTTACCACATTTTTGGTAAACTATTTACCACATTTTTAAGACGCAATCATTAGCTCAGTTTTCATCATGGCGTCTTGTTAAGGTTTTATTTTATTAGTTTAAAATAATTTCAACCGAGTGCTAATGAACCTTTGTTTATAGATTGAAACCTTTGTATTGTAAGTAACTTAATATTAAATATTTCATTATTTTATTTCTTTTAAAGTAATAATAACTTTTATTATATTGTGTAAGAGCAAAATAGTTCTACATAATGTATAAAAGTTTTAATTTTCTTAAAATGTTAAATAAACTTTTAATTTTATTCTGGAGAAAAGCCAAATAATATTTTGTTTAGACAGTATTTTTATTTGCTTAATTGAAGAGAGGCACAGAAATGTTACACACATTTAAACAGTGAGTTACGTACCATTTTTTTGTTGGAAATATTCCTTCAGTTGCCCTTCGAGACGACACTGGACTTATTAAATGAAATTAATTTGGTGATAAATTATTCCCTTAATTTCATTAAAAATACTGCTAAATTAAAACGAAATTGGGTATAGAATAGTTGGGATATTAAAAAAAAACCGTTTTTTTGAAATTTTAACACTTTGGATCTCAAAAGTTAGGAGGCTTAGGACATATGTTTATTTGAACTTTTATTTTAAAAAGAAGCTAAGGAATCTACCCTGTATTTTTAGCTATCAGTTCAATTTTACCCTGTGTAAAAAGAAGTTTTCTGTACACCAAACGGGACCTATCTAGGGGCATGTTTTTTAACCCGCTGAATTCGAATTTAAAATTAGTTTAGGCCGTACACCTTCCAATTTTAAGTGAATTGCAAAAAACAGTAAGAAGCAAAAATTTTCACCCATTTTTGTACGGTTTTTGCAATTTACTCGCAATTAAGACCTGTACGGCCTAAACTAACTTAAAATTCGGATTCAGAGGGTCGAAAAACATATCCGTAGATAGATCGGGTCCGGTGCACATCATTTTTTTGTGCCGGTGTAATTAACGTAATTTACATACATTTACTTATACTTGTAATAAAATAAAGCATTTAATTTAATTAAACGCCTTTATTAACTTTATCGTAGCCTATCATAAAAACATTGACGCATATTAACCTGCAAATAAAAATTTTCCCGAACGTTTGGGCGAAAATCGTTATTTGTAATGGCCACATAGTAAATGATGATGGTTTACCGGTTCAAAACGTCACATAAATGTAAAGTGTGACATGTTGTTAGATTTAGAATTAAAATATAAGTTAATTAAGTTTAAAACTACATATTCCACCTACTAAAGAAAAAACAAAGTTAATGATGGTTGCTTAAAGACAAAATGTCGGATCTTCAATTTAGTAACATCATTTAATGGAACAGAAAAGTTGGCAATGTTATTGTGTCATATGTTTTAAAGTATCTCTATAAATAAAGCAAGAAAAAATAAAAACTGTCTCGCAAAATTTATTTTTTTCTGGATAATGTCGGAACGGCTGCATTTTTTAAAATTTTTAAAACGAAATATTGTTAAGTATAAAAATGCCCAACTCTGCTTTAATTTAACCAACGCTGTATCTCTTACTGTTTCTGAGATCCTATAATAGGTACAGCTTTGTTTTCCTAATACAAGAAAAACCATCTAAAAACTGTAATTTAACCAGATCATTTCTCTCGGTGTATATTTCTTATGGAGTAATAGGGCACGTACCTGTAGGATCTTCAATTCAGATAGAACTGCTATTGTTGTTAAATCGTATTGTGACATGTCCTTGTAAAAATCAAATAATAATGATTTGTTGCTAAATAATCGGATGGGTGGATTGATAATAATTATTCTTTTGATGAAAGTGTGGCAGATATATGTAAATTACTTGTGAGGCAAATGGGTGCTAATTTAGATCTTTTTAAAATTTTAAGTGTAAAACTAAGTACAGCGTTATTTATTTTATGTTTTACCCATCTATTATTGATCTGTAATACCTTAGAAACGGAATATGTTATGATAGCAATAATACCTGCTATCACACCTAGGGCATTATAAGCGGGCATTATGATAATGCCCGCTTATAATGCCCTAATGCGCTAATATGGAAATTTGATTGCTTATCCAATTTTATTTCTCTCACAATAAAGATCAAGTTTATACAAAAATAATTTTTCTTTAAACAATACTAAAAATTAAACTTTATTTCCAAAATAAAAATTACAATTTTGAAATGTCCCGGAAAATGTAGCTGATCCCACTATAGAATGGTCGGTGTTTTTTATGATGGTAGCAGCGGTGGTAGCACTAACGCTATTTTGTACAGAAGAACAGTCCATTAAAGAATTTTCAATAGTCGATACGGAATTAACCTCGGAATTAACTGAATTGGCAATCATTTTGGCTACTTTGTTTTTCGAAGAAATACTTTCTTCTATATATCCTTTAGCTACTAAAGAGCTTTTCCATTTCCCATGTTGTTTTAGAGTTTCAAACGAAGCACCTGCCTCAACAAGTAAAATTGACGATGTGCGACGCAAACAGTGGCCGGTGTAAGCTTCTGCATTATCCAATTTTAAAAATTTTGCGATCAGTGTTGGGACGCTTCCTATGGTATTTTTTCCAATGGGTTGTACTGTACATCGACCCTTTCTATAGGTAAGAAAGAATCTTTGCTCCTTTATTCCAGCTGGTTTTAATGTTGTGTACTTTTTATTAAATTTCAAGCGTCTAAATCTTCTTCAATGATAGTAAAACTTTTTAAAGTTGAAGTTTTAGTTTCTGGTACCTTTATAACCAAGACTGTTCCTCTATCATTAATGTCATCAATAGTCATTTTGACCAACTTATCTCGTCTTAAACCTCCAAAACACCCATTACCAATATGACTTTGTGTACCAAGTAGATATCATCAGGAGCCTTCTTAATAAATTTTAATATTTGTTCTCCTTCCAAAACTTTAGACTTCTTCGGGATGTATCCTTTCGACTTAACTTTTAAAAAAGATCCTAGTAACGCCCTTGATACATAAATAGCTTACTGGACACCCTGTATGTATGAAGGTAATTTGATTGAAATTGATGAAAACTTTGATGTCTTTGGTGCCTAAACGGTGAGGCTTATCGACTTTAATAGAAAGTACCTTATTTTTTAAGTTTTTGATTACCTATAAAATGGCGCCTCCAGCTTTGCGATATCTGTCAAAATAAAAAGTTATGATGTAAATAAATTTTAAGTTCTAGGTAAAGTGTTCTCTGGCGGTATTTAAAAAAGTACTTTTGTCTTAAAATTTCAGAATCTGCAAAGCTCGTTTTGTGTGCAATATCAATTGGATTGGTTAAAAAATAAACATGGCGAAGAAACCAAAATAAAAATAGAACTTTGACGCTTGTAACTCGAAAACAAATGACATTTAAAAAAATTATATGAAGCTCTACCCTTATTCTGTCAAGCAGAATCACCCCTTAAGTTTCGTGATCGAATCACCCTGTATTGTTTGTTTTACTGGATACTGAAACTGCTCATACAGTTAAGGCCCACCCTGTATAATGTATTTATGCCACTTGAAGTTGCTCTTAAATTCGACGTCTACAAAATTGAATGTGTCTTGAAACTTGGATGCTCATAAATAAAGGATAAGTATTTGATGACTTTTTCGCGACATAGAACATGATTGTGTTTTGGATGCATTAAATTAGAAATAATTTTTGGCGCCCTAATCCAATAATAAAAGGTCTTGTAAAAGAGATAGCATTGCTCTGCGTTTGTATTCCAATATATTTCTTGAGATTAGATTGGAACCTGAAAACTGGAGTAAAGGGTACTATTGTCAGCGAAACTATGAATAAAATTTGTTGTGATAGAGAGAAGATCGTTAATGTAAAGAGTAAACAAAGTTGGTGCCGGTACTGAGCCCTGAGGCACCCTGGCATTAACTTCGTGAAATCTAGTCATCTACGATAAGTAACCAAAGTTTTTTTAAGACCGTAGGAAGAAAGTTTGTTAAAGAGTGTATCATGGGTGCTAACATAACATTAACTGTTTTAATTTGGAAAACTCGGTGTTTTTAATATCCGGCTCATAATCTTTTATTACCCTACCAAATAAATTAGAGATTTACCAATACAAAAATATTTTAAACTAAAATTTTATATTTTTGTGTGAAAACCAATACTAAGCTATTCTATTTAATAAGCATTTTATTCTTTTGCTCAAAGATTCAACAACCTGCATAACTAATAAAACACTGTATTATACAAAAATAATTCTTTATTTATTTATATATTATACAAAAATACACAATATTCACTACTAAGTATATACAAGAACACAGCTTAGGTACACTATAATACAATTATAATACTATTAGTACCAGTCGCACGATAGTACGAAAATGGTAAAAACAACCATATTACTAGTATGGCATGCAATATTATTTATAAGAATTGATAGGCAACGTTTTTAATCATTGGAATTCATCAGAGTCGTGCAATCACATTGATAGGTCGGCATAATGGTTTGGCAAAGATTGAGAATAATAACTTTTTTAAGTATATAGCTGGTTTTCGCATATTTGTAAAAAAACATTTTTAATCTGGAGTTAGAAGTACTAAATCAGGTGAATAAAAAAGAAGCAAAAAGTATTGTAGAAAAAACTACAGAAAATTCAAAAATCTAAAAAAATTAAGATAACATTTTTAATGATTAAATTCCATAAAGAGATTTATTTAATACAGCTTTCTTATCTAGTTTTAGTACCAAACTTTGCCAAACGGTAGGGTATTTTTTCTTTTTAAATGACGTACATATATTTTTCTAATATCTATATCCGCCACCTCCTGCAGCTTGACCGGATCCAATACCTCCGATTCCTCCTGAAGGTCTGAATGCTCCAGCTCCTCCTGCACCAGGTGCGCCATATTGGGGAGATGGTGCACCACCACCAAAACCTCCGGTTCCTCTACCTATAATATTAAGAAAAAAATCGTTACTATTTGTAAACTTTTGGTTTTTTAATTATTTTACCTTTTACTGCACTATATTTTTTAAAATAAAATAATAAGATCTTACTTTGGTTCTAAGCTTGACTAATCTTGTAGAATATAGAATGCATTTCCAAAATTTTAATCACAGAACTAAATATTACGAAGATTATTTAAATCCTTTTTAAACTATTCAGTATTAAAAAATAACTATTTTGTATTCTACTAATCAGTTAAACGGTGTAAAAACTTAAGACCTAAAGTCTAGTAAATATTGAGGTAAGCGATAAAAAATTATGTCTTACCTCCAGTATATCCTCCAGCTCCTCCACTGTAACCTCCTGCGCCACCGTAGCCACCTCCTCTGCCTTCTTCTGGACCTGGTTTGTAAGCTCCATCATCTACGATTCCTAAAAAGAACATTTTTGTTATAAAAACTTGCGTTATTTGTTTTTGGAACTCGTAGAGGTTGTAAAGGCAATATAATTTATAAAAAGTTGTTTGTATCAAAAGTTACCAAATAGAGCTCTTACTTAAAATTTAGAAAAAGTATAAAACTTTATCAGAAACGTGATATTTTAAAGCATCGTTTACACCAAAACATGCAACGTGGTAATTTTTTTGTTCAATAGAGCTCATAGTTCTGAGTTAATTTTTAATTTCAGGCCAAACGCATCTGGGGAGAGAGTCATGGTAAATAGCATGGAAAGCGTCCTCTGTTAATTGTCGAAAAACAAAGCTTTAAATTTCGTATAATATTATTGCGATAGTGGGAATTCTTCCCATTGGTTTATCAAAACATTAAAGCAAAAAAAAGTAAATATGTGAAGATCTGGAAAGAACAGGGTGTATCCCAGTGTTCCTCTCTCTCGCCCCTCCTATACAATATTTATTGCTACGACTTGACACTGGGTAACAACTATATTAGAAATCATCCATACCTATTACAGTTTGAAGATGATACGGCTATAATTTCACATAACTCAACGACAAGCAGAGCTATAGAAACGCTACAAAGTTCAATATTATCAGTTGAAGAATGGTTTAAAAAATGGAGACTGGAGGCAAATCCAACAAAATCACAACTTCTTCTTTTTAACCATAAAGTTACAGATAATTCTCCGCATGTAACACTCTGTAGTCAGCCAGTAAGACCCAAGTCACTGCAAAATATTTGGGCACCCAGCTTGACTCAAACTTAAATTTTAAAAGTCACACCTCCATCACGAAAAACAAAGGCATACCACGTGCAAAGTATTTTAGGTCCTTAACCTTTAAAAATGAAGGAATCAACATAAAAACAGCAGCAAAAATCTACAAATCGATCTGTAGACCAGTACTGGAATATGCGCATGTGTTGTTATGTAATGCTAGACCTCAGTCCTCAAAAGTCTAAGTGTAGCTGAAAGATCAGCCTTAAGAGCAATAACAAAGATGCGTCATCCTGAAAACCCACTGCCAATCCCAGTAACCAACTCCTTTATCAGAAAACGGAAATACAGCCTATTGAACAAAGATTAATGGACGTGACACAAAAGTTTGCAGCCAAGCCAATGAATAAAGAGCTAATTGAAGACTTGTGTGTAATCAGAAATACCAGATACTCTAGATTTAAATTTCCTGAGAGAACAATATTTAAGGTTTTAATAGGCTATAACAACTAAATGCTCACTATTATGATTTTTTTCCATAAGATTGTGATTTATATATTTTACTAATTTTTTTGTTTTTCTCTTAAATAGAGTATATTATTTTTAATTTCAAAAGGTGATATAAATTGCATCAAATAATAGCTGTAAATTTACTGTGGCTGAAGGACTTCGGTCGAAGACCATTTGGGAAACCAATAAGTAACATATAATAATAATAATAAAATAATGTTACCTCTTGCTTCATCAGCCAAGTTTTGCTCAATTGATCTCTGGATTTCTGGAGGGATTGGTGGGGGAGTTGGTAAGTGAGCTCCTTGTGGGTTGAAACCGTTTTCGTCAGCTGTGTATTGGATTTGAATTTGCTGGCCATCAGGGGAGGTGTACGAGAATGAACCTAATCAAATGTATAAAGAGTATATTTTATTAAATGTGAATACTTAAGATTAATAGCACCAAAATTTAAATAGAAATTTTTGTACCAAGTACAAGAAAAAGTTTTTAGAATGGAATGTTTGACAGAACGAGCTATCAGGTCAGCGCTGCAATCTTATAAGTAAAACAAGACGGTATAGATATGTTGCATACTATATTTTTTTACAACCGTAGAAATTTTTACTTTAAGTTCTGAATCATTTGAATTTTGAAAATATATTTCCAAACTGGTAAATATTAAATTTAGTGACATAAAATAAAATAAGTATTGGCGGAATTTATGGTAATTTATTCTTTAAGTTTATTTAATGTGGCGTTTATTGTTATATTGCATAAATTTAAACTGAAATAAATTCTGCGAGGCATGAAAAATACTATTTTTAAAATATTTAAAAGAAACATTAAACATTTCATTAAAGTGAGTCAAAAACAGGATTTGTTTGACGGTCGTTAAAATATTACATTTGGAAATTCAAAATCACCTTTCTGTTTCACGAAGATATTGTTTATCTTTTATCTTTTAACATACTGAGCACTGGCGCAACTAGCCTCTGGTTTTTGGGGGAGGGGGCCTTAGGCCCTGGTTTACCAGGTGACAAAAAAATTACTATCCAGTTATTTATTTCCTTTTGTGCAACCGTATAGTTTTCAAAATTGGAGACGTTATATTGTATAACCGGATGCCAATTTTAGACCTAATAGCATCTGTATATTACTTCCGGTTTAACCGGAACTAATATAGACATTGACAGTTTTACAAATCATTCCCGATACAAAACCTTAAATATATCCATTACCTTACATTTTTAGTTCTACAGAAGAAACAAATAAACATCACACAAACTTAAAATGTCTAAAATAGTTCTTTTAAAAGACTCTACCTTTAAAGGTTGTTATAATACTTCTTTCTGTTTAACCAGAAGTGCTGTAAAATTTAAACTTCAAAATATGATAACCCTAATAATTTTAATGGAACACCCTATATATTTTTTAGGATTTAAATTTAAAACCTTTCTTTTTAAGTTTTAGAGACAGCGGTGTTTGAAAAGGTCCAGACGACGGCACAAAATCCATTGCCTACTCTGATATTTTAAAACTGAATACTACTAGGTCGTAAAAGAAACTGTTGAGTATATATATATATATATATATATATATATATATATATATATATATATATATATATATATATATATATATATATATATGTTCATTTAAAAACTTTCCACTCAAGTTATCTTCGAAACAGAGACAGATTTGAGAAAATCGCCGAAACACGTCAAGATATTTATTGAGGGGGAAGGTTTTTACAGAAAATTGGACGGCGCCCCTTTAACCCCTTAACCACCAGGGCCACCACCCCAAAATTCTTAAATAAGAAGGCGGGTCGAGTGATACATCATTTTAAAGCTCCTGACGAGTACTTTATAACCCTAGAATATGAAGTCAATATCTTCACCTATTACAAAATGGCGGTACTTTTAAAAATTATCTAAATACCTGATTTGGATGGTCATATTTCCGAAACTAATAAAGTTAGATGTACTTAATATGATATTTTCTTAAAGCTCATTTAAAGATCTTTTTAATGGTAAAATAATATAGGGTTCATAAATAAAAAAATATATACTTTTTCTTCTACCCTGTATATTACTACCAGTATCACCATTAAAAAGACCTTTAAAAGAGCTTTAAGAAAACACCACATTAGATACATCTAACTTTATTAGTTTCGGAAATATGGCCATCCAAATCAGGTATTTAGGTAATTTTTAAAGTACCGCCATTTTGTAATAGGTGAAGATATTGACTTTATATTCTAGGGTTATAAACTACTCGTCGGGAGCTTTAAAATGATGTATCACTCGACCCGCCTTCTCATTTAAGAATTTTGGGGTGGTGGCCCTGGTGGTTAAGAGGTTAAAGGCGCCGTCCAATTTTTGTACAAAAACGTTCCCCTTAATAAATATCTTGACGTGTTTCGGCGATTTTCTCAAATCTGTCTCGTTTCGAAGATAACTTGAGTGGAAAGTTTTTAAGTGAACACCCTGTATATATATATATATATATATATATATATATATATATATATATATATATCACGATATATATATATATATATATATATATATATATATATATATATATATATATATATATGTTACTCCTAAACCAAGCGGCCCTTTTATTGTGTTATTATGGCAACCTATATTTTGTTGTCTGTCTAAGAGATAAAGATAATATAAGAGTTTTTAAAGTTTAAGACATTAAAACAATTTTAAAATCAAAAACAAACCTTGAGCTTGAGTACCATCTCCTCTAGCGTCTCCTTGTTCCTGGGCATTGATACCATTTCCGGTTTCATAAAGGTAATTATAAGTTCCATCGCCATTGTTTACATTTTCATAACGAATAATTGGGATTTCTGATCCGGCGCCAGGTCTTCCACCAGCTTAAAAAAACTTGTATTATTAATTTAAACAATTTGTGTTTAAAAGGGTATTGTCAAATTACAAAATGTGTTAATCATGCAAAGGCTATATTTTAATAAGTATGGACTCAGACAAATAAAATCGTTTTCTATGTATTTTTTTCCACGAACTTGTGGTTAGAATTCGGACATCAGGTCCTTTTTTTCTTACCCTAAAAACTTGAAAAATAAAAATCCGCTATTTTAATGGTTTCCTGCAATTTACTTAAGATTTTTGGATTTTGGAGCAAAATAGTTTTATTCTCAGGACATATAAATATACCGAAAAACGTATACCGGGTGATTCATCTCCGGGCGTGACATAGAAAATCCCATGTAATTTTATGGGGTCAATTATTGGCTCCCCTAATTATTTTAGAGAAAAATTCTATTAAAGTTTATTGAAGAGCATGCAAATCTACATCCATGGTAAAAACGTTAGATTTTTCGGTTTGCTAGTTAAATGCTAATATATGTTTAAAAATTGTTACATTATTATCGCCTCATATTTATAAACAACAATAAAAATACCAGTTAATCTTTTCACTGTACGATTTTTTAATAATAATAAAGCACTAAATTTCAAAATGACAACGTAATGTCACGCTAACTGGCATTTTTATTGTTGTTCATAAATATGAGGCGATAATAATGTAACAATTTTTAAAAATATATTAGCATCTAACTAGCAAACGGGTTATTCGAAACATCTAAAGCTTTTATCCTGTACGAAGATTTGCGTGCTCTCCAATAAACTTTATTAGAATTTTTCTCTAAAATAATTAGGGAGCCAATAATTAACTCCATTAAGAATTACATGGGCATGGCCGCGTCACTGTTTCATTCGTATAAAAATCGCTAAAGTATTAACAGAAAACTAAGAAAAAAGTGTTGTGGTCGTGATTCACATGGAATATATTATTTCTATTATATTTTTGCTGCCCGAAGCCCGATTTTTGACGGTAAGAGAATACAAAGCTTCCCAAGTGAAACTTCTTTCTCTTTTTAAATTGCCTACTTTTAGAATAGAAAGAGGTAAACCAAAGAGAAATTCTACATCCTTTCCTTTAGAAATTTCTACTCCTCAAGTCGAATATCGGGCCCCTGAGTATCAATCCGTGGTTATAGTTTTGCTCCATCACTCTTTAAGTTTTAAAATTAATTTATTATATCTATAAGAAGTTTAGGTATCGGTTTTTAATTTTATTCAAAAACAGTATAAACAAATTAATAGTAAATCACACGAAACTGCCATTAAACTTGTTATATTTGTTAAAGTTTTGTTATTTTAAGTAATTTTTCTATTTTATTTACTAAAAACAAAATCTGTTAAGCACTTAACGCACCAAAACAAATGAATGCTGCTTTAGAATTTCACTGTAGTGTTCAAAAGACTAAAGAGAATCTTGGTGCGTCGAGTGTTGAGGAGATTGTTGAGAAGAGTAACTCTGTATTGTATACATTTATTCCCAAAATATTATTTTACTGGTAAGTAATAATTTACCTCCACCATATCCTCCTGCTCCACCTCCTTGATAACCACCTGCACCACCTCCAAATCCTGGGGCGCCGCCTGCAGCACCTCCGAATCCTGGTGCACCTCCTCCAAATCCTGGAGCTCCCCCTGCGCCTCCTCCGAAACCTGGTGCACCATAGGTACCTGTTGGTCTAGCTGCGCCTCCAAATCCGGGGACTGTTCCAGTTCCGAAACCTCCAGCTCCCGGTCGGATGCCTCCACTGGGGCGTTGGGAAGGTGGGAGGTATTGTACGTTGTCAAGGCGCGCGCAAGCGCAGAAGCCAAATAAGGCTAACGATAGAAGTATCTGAAATAAAATAAAATTTCTAACTAGTATATTTCATGATAAAGAACTTAAGATTTAAATTAGAGGGCAAGAAGGAATAGGTAATATACGTTTTAATTCTTCTTTAAGGGTTAGATTTTAATTTAAAAATTAATTACAAATACGGTTATTTGAAATAAACCGTAGTTTGGGGTTCAACTACCAGAAAAAATTTACCCAATCTTTGTATTTTGTTTAAGGCTTATTGGTATAGTCATATGACTATGCAGTAAAATAAATACTTTTTTTTTTTGGACAATCCACGAAGGCTTAAAGCCTAAATACTAACGTACCGTGGGTGTCTTAAGCAGGGTAAGAGGAAGTTTGTTAACACGGGACTTAAAAATGTGAAGATTTGGGGGAAAGGAAAGACCTCCGCTAGCAGCAGGTTCCATAGTCTAGAAACTCTAGGGATAAAAGAATGAACAAAATGGGAAGTTCGGGGCCTGTGCAATTGCACTGTATAGGGATGCATACGCGCGGCACCACGAGTTTCTCTGTTGGGAGCTGCAAGAGGAGGGACTATACTGGATAATTTGTCGGAGCAGAAGCCGTAAAAGTATCTATAGAAGAGCGATAGATCTCCCACAGCTCGACGATGGGCAAGAGAAGGAAGTTTTTGAGTAAGTAAAGGATCATTAATAAGATGAACATCCCTTCTTTGAATGGCATCAAGAATGCTGAGGGTTGTAGGGGATGCCATTCCCCAGATATGAGAACAATATCCCAAAGAGGGTCAAATTTGGGACAATTATAAGTGTATAAATTGGAAGGGGAAAAATACTTTTGGCTCGGAAAGAAATACAAGCGTTTACGACGCCGCGGTGGCTATAGATACAATGTGTTTATGCCAGCTAAGGTTATTTTTAAATGTGACGCCCACAAGGTTAAATGTGTCCCCGCTCTGCAAAACCTGGCCACTCATAAGCAAAGAATGAGTGTTTGATGATGTTTTTTTCGCGACAACGAACACGATTGTGTTTTGGATGCATTAAATTAAACGAGATTTTTGCGCTTCAGTCCAATATCAAATTGAGATCCTGTGAAAGAGATATCTGCATCGCCCTGCGTTTGCTTTCCAAGTCGGGTTGAGAGATTGGTTTGGGAACCTGAAAAGTGGAGTGAAGGGTACTATCGTCAGCATAACTATGAATGAGATTGGTTGTGGAAGAAAGAAGGTCGTTGATGTGAAGAAGAAACAAAGTTGGTGCTAGTACTGAACCCTAAGGCACTCCAGCATTAATTTCGTGAAAGCTTGAAGAGTGGCCATCAACAATGACTGATATACGTCGATCAGAAAGATAACTGGAGAGCCAAGAGCAGAGTTTAGTTGGAAGACAGTAGGAGGGAAGTTTATTAAGAAGTGCGTCATGCCAGACTTGGTCGAAAGCTTTAGATATATCAAGAGCAACGATCTGGGACTCACCTAGAAACTCAAGAGACTTGTTCCAGTTGTGAGAAACGAAGGAAAGAAGATCTGCTGTAGATCTCTTGTGACGAAATCCGTATTGCCTGTCATGTAAAATTTTTTGTTTTTTTAAATACCTAAGAATTTGCGAGTTAATGGATTTCTACAATACTTTACAAAGCATTGAGAGGAGTGAAATGGGTCTATAGTTGGATGGAAGAGATTTAGATCCTTTCTTGGGAATAGGCTGGACACGTGCAGCTCTCCAGCTGTCTGGAAAAATACCCGTGTCATAAAAAATTCGAAGGAGCCTGGTTAAAATAGATGCTTATTTTTTAGGCGAAAATCATGAGGTCCGAATAAAAAAGTGATAGACCTAGTTTGGACAAAAGAAAATGAAAGTTATAAATAATTTTTCTTAAAAAAAAATTGGCCTACGACATTTTAATTTAAAAGAATTTAGCTTAAATCTCGCTTAAGTGCTACTGGAAGAATTAAATAAAAAACGTGTATTAGGAAATTTCTTTTAATGTATAGAGGCTGTGTACCAAATTTTATTAAACCATTTAGAGTGGTATGACAGATAATATAAAAACAAAATATGTTTTTTATTATAAATTTACCACCCTGTATCTCAAGTGTTAAGAAATTATTTGGGACATTGGTTTATTTAAACTTTTCTTTATAAAATCACCCAAAGCTTTACATCCTTAACTACACTCCTCAGAAGAATTATCGACCTATGCTCGATTTCTTCCATAAGCTTCAATACAAAAATGCTTTTACTAATGGCCATATCTCTTTTAATTATTAAGTTGTCAAGACAATTTAAAAAGAAAATGTTAAGAAAGGTGGAGCTATAACTTTATCGTAACCGTTGTTATTTACTGTTACCAATACATCCTACGGGGTGATAAAATTAAAAAAACAAAAATTTTTTTAATTGCCCTGTATGATGTGCTGTTGAAAGGGAGTAATCAAATTTGTGATTATAAAATATCAGAAATGAGTAAGGGTATAATTTATTTACAAATGATATTCGTCCCAACTAATAGCACATTATACAGGCCGGTTAAAAATTATTATTTTTTTCAAAAAGTTTATCGCCCTGTAGGATGTATTGGTAACAGTAAATAACAACGGTTACGATAAAGTTATAGCTCCACCTTTCTTAACATTCTCTTTTATTTGCCTTGATAACTTAATAATTAAAAGAGATATGGCCATTTAAATGAAAGCATTTTGTATTGAAGCTTATGGAAGAAATCGAGCATATGCGATAATTCTTTTGAGAGAGTGTATGTTCTAGTCTTAAAGTATACGTAAATCCCTTTATCTGTTTTTTGTTTTTTTATAATACGAATAAATATCAAATGTTAGTAATTTTCTTCCTATAGTTTTCTCGAAGTATTGCTTTGCGTAATTAAAACATGCAAAACTTTATAATTAAATAAAAATTGATTACCGCTTTTCCAATATAACGGATGTTATGCAAAAATAAACTTAAATATTACTTATTCGATAACTGGTATAACTTGAAAATATTTTTCATTGTAATTTCCTAATTACTTTCTTATTGGAATGCCTTGGAAAATTACAATTACCTATGAGGTTTTAAAACATTTTGATATTGTGACGTTGAAATTGTAAAATATATATATCCATTTTACGTCACTGGGACTAATGTACCATATGGAACTATCTTCTTGGGACAATGAGACCGGTGGAACATCAAAACTAACTTTGCATTTTTAAAAAAACAACTTAACTTATTTGACTAACTAAATTTAGTACGGGCATACCCCCCACTAGGGGTAGCCCGTACGGGCTTAACTAAAACTTTATACTTGACTTTACTAACTACTTCTTATCTAATATCTAATCTCTTTCTAATCTTTTCCTCCCTCTTTAAATATTGAATTTTCCAGTGTTTGTTTTGCATTTCTACGCACCAGTTTGTTTAATGTTTTTATTTAATTATTATAAGAGTAACCTAGAAAATTGTTTAATTTATACTTTTAAGACCTTGACACCTCACGTATATCTTTATTTAGCAAAGTTCCCAATGTTAAGAAACCTAATTAAAACGTATACTTATTTAAAAATTCCCAAAAATATATATTTTTAAAATTCCCAAAATGTATACTTTTTTATACTCGGTGTTCACAATATACACGTCCTACCAGCTTGATACTTTCAATTGAGTTTCAATGTGTAAAGCACTAGCAGGTAGTGATCAGACAAAGAACGCATGCATCCAAAACAAAGTCTACCACTTACGTGTGATAAATAATAAAATTTAATTAAAACCTGTATATTCTTCTCTCCTCGTGAATATACGTATAAAATTAAACAAATACAAAATATAACACTTAAAATGTACGAAAGTTTCTGTTAATTTGTAAATTTTAGGAAGCTAAAAATTAAAAAGATACAGCCTTACTGAAATAAATTTTTCCAAAAAAAATGGGGAAAACTAAAACAATATTCTACGAGTTACGTTTCACCTTGTACTATGGAAGACGCGGCGATAGAACAATCAACAAACGATCTGTCGCTTTAGATCGTCTCCTTTCTACGCATTGGCAAAAATTGCCCATGAAAGTGTTGAATTGGCACGACATGTATAACCGTGTTGTTGGGATATTTGAAAATTACACAAATTTTTTGTGAAAAGTAATTATAAAAGTAGGAAAATTTATCAAAACACGGTACCAATGTCCACAATGCATAAAAATCACTTTGGTATTAATTACAATCGAAAATTTTCAATAGTAATTTTTTATGGTATGCTGCAAATTAATATTAAAGGCAGAAATGTCCACTTCTTAATTTTTAACTCATTTATTTGAATTTTAATATCTAATAATTGATTATATCGATTCAACAGAACCTAGCTCGAGAGAATTGTCTTGATTTTTAATGTAAGAGGTTTACCTGATCTACGTTTTTTTCTTGTTTTAAGAGCTACGTATTTTAATTGTCAGAAATATAAAAAGATCAACGTAAAACAGGCTTTTACATTTACAAAACGTAAAAAACACATAATAAGTCAGTCAAAATTCAAGCAAAAGTAGACATGTCCAAATGAATTTTGAAATTTTCTTATAAAAGACGGTAATAATAAAGAACTGTTTTACGAAATATGGTTTCGAGGCATAAAAAAATTATAGTTTAACACATTTAGAATTAAAGTTTAAAGAATGTCAATGTCAAATGTTTTTTGCGTTTTCCAAAATATTCGTAACTGGACTGCCCCTTTTTGAATAAACACTTCTAAACAATTGAATACACCTTTAAATTTTTTACCACTGCACAATATAATCCTTTATCGACGTTTCGATACCTGATTGCTTATAAACACACTGCGCAAGTGCGATGATACTGACGATTAAAACAGCCGAAACGTCGACCTGGATTCTACAAACCACTATATACTTTCGCACTGATATTTTTAGCTTTTTCACTAAACTTTTCGGTATTATTCCCAAACAGCAACCACAAAAATGAACCTCAAATTTTTCTTACTTGTTTCATGTTTGCTGCAAGTGCACTGATGATGCACCAAAAAACAAAAATGTGATGCATCTCCATAAGCTTTTGTCTTATATAATGATAAATTGGTCGCCCCCACTAAGTAAATGAAGATTCATCTATTCTATAATCTAACTTTAAAGTACTTATTTGCAAAACATATTTGCCTGGGGGCAGTACTGTATCATATTGCACAAAATATTTTACTTTATGATGCGGTTTAACGACAAAGTTCATCACATTTTTGAGGCGCGTTCGAGAGATCAGTTCACGTCTCCCAGCCTCGTTCAAAACTTAGTCCTTGAACCTATGTTAAGGAGTTGCAACATTCTCTGTTAGTAAGTAAATTCTTTATCTAACCAAAATAAAAATAATTTACTTATACAGACTGTTTAGGGATGGGGTTAAAAGAGGAGAAATAGACCAAAATTTTCATTTTTGAAAAAATAACTTTCTTAATAAAAATATTTGCTTGTAAAAAAATGGGATTCACAAAAAAGAAAATGTTAATTTTGTAGACAGGGTTCGCAAAAACTTAAAAAACGTTATTTTTCTACAAGAGTAAACTACCTTTATTTTTGATTCTAAAGCAAAATATCCTTTAAATAATGTATTTAGAATACCATTTTGAATAACTTTATAAAAGTAACACGGGGTATCAAAAAGATTCATAAAACTAATTTTGAAGTTATAAAAATTCATTTTTTAAAATTTTTATAATAAAATGACCTAAAAAACATTTATAATTTGCTTTTAAAACACCTGCTTTCTTCAAATTCCTACCAAACACAATTTTATAATTGCAAAACGCCAGTTTTCGTTAAATTATGGATTTCAATAAAATTTTGTATTATTGTTTTATCGATTACAAACATTATTTCTAAAAATTTAATGACATTTTACTCAAAAATGAAAAATAAAGGTAGTTTACTCTTGGAGAAAAAACAAGATATTTAAGTTTTTAGCGAACCCTGTAGATCAAAATTAACATTTTTACTTCGTAAATCCTATTTTTTCTAAGCAAAAAATTTTAATGAAGAATAACTTTTTTTCGAAAAAATAAAATTTCGGTTTATTTGTCCTTCTGTTAACCTAGTCCGTGGAAGAGCAGAAAGTTCATACATATTATATAAAAGTTTATTTCTTTTTAAATATTCATTTCAATATCTTTGTTCTTGAAAAATGTGAAATAATATTTTGTATAAATTTTTATTTTCAAAAACAAATAAACTATAAAAAAGTGCAAAATCAGGGTTAAACTTTTAAAATACATTTTTTTAAAACATGCATTTTACTCATGGTGCCACGGTATTTAAAACTCTACTTTATATTTATACAGGGTGCCCAAAAGTGCAAAACGAAGGCTGAAAGCCTAAATACTAACGTACCGTGGGCTTAAGCGAGGTAAGTAGGGAGTTTGTTAACACGGGACTTAAAAACTTGAAGATTTGGGGGAAGGAAAGACCTCCGCTGGCAGCAGGTTCCACAGTCTAGAAACTCTAGGGATAAAAGAACGAACGAAATGGGAAGTTCGGGGCCCGGTCCAATTGAACGGCATAGGGATGCATACGCGCGGCACCACGTGAGTTTCTCTGTTGGGAACCGCAAGAGGAGGGATCTTTACACTGGACAATTCGTCGGAGCAGAAGCCGTAAAAGTATCTATAGAAGAGCGATAGATCTCCCACAGCTCGACGATGGGCAAGAGAAGGAAGTCTTTGAGTAAGTAAAGGATCATTAATAAGACGAACAGCCCTTCTTTGAATGGCATCAAGAATGTTGAGGGTTGTAGGGGATGCCATTCCCCAGACATGAGAACAATATTCCAGAGAGGGTCGAATTTGGGACACATACAAAGCAGGTATAAATTGAAGGAGAAAAATACTTTTTGGCTCTGGAAAAGAAATCCAAGCTTTTTGAAGCCGCGGTGGCTATAGATACAATGGGCTTATGCCAGTTAGTTAGGGTTATTCTCGAATGTGACTGTTTCCCACTAAGTAAGCTGTAAATGTGTCCCCGCTCTGCAGAAACCTGGCCACCTCATAAGCAAAGGGATGAGTGTGTTTGATGATTTTTTTTCGCGACAAGGAACACGATTGTGTTTTGGGATGCTTACTAAATTGAACGAGATTTTTGGCGCCCCCAATCCAACATCAACCTGAGATCCCGTGGAAAGAGATATCTGCATCGCCCTGCGTTTGCTTTCCAAGTCGGGTTGGAGAGATTGGTTTGGAAAAACCCGAAAAGTGGAGGAAGGGTACTATTGTCAGCATAACTATGAATGGGATTGGTTGTGCAGCTGCGTTAGGCTGGTCGCTGGATGCGGAAGCAAAGAAACAAAGTTGCGCGCTAGTACTGAACCCCGAGGTACTCCAGCAATAATTTCGTGAAAGCTCTTGAAGAGTGGCCATCAACAATGACTGACATACGTCGGATTGTGGAAACATAACTGGAGAGCCAAGAGCAGTTGGTGAGTTTACTGGGAAGACCGTAGAGGTGAATGCTTAGGAAGAAGTGCGTCGTGCCAGATTCTCTGGTCCAAAGCTTCTAGATATATCAAGAGCACCGGATCTGGGACTCACTCTAGAAACTCAAGAGACTTTGTTCCAGTTGTGTGAAACAGACGGAAAGAAGGAAAGAAAGATCTGCTGTAGATCTCTTGCGTGACGAAATCCGTATTGCCTGTCATGTAAATTTAAAAATTGAATCTTGCCTATTTTTGGCCCCAATTCGGCGTGACGTGACAAAATTACCGCTAACTTTTACAGAAGTTGTGTAAAAATATATGTAAATTTACATAACTTATGTTATATGTATGTTTATAAAAAATAAATGAGAATATTGCATGTTTAGTATAATATCAAATTTAAGTAATGTAAATTTACAAATATTTTTTACACAAGTTTTTTTAAAAGTTTTTTTATTTTGTCATATCTCACTGTGGCTAAAAATAACCAAAGCCCTAAGTTGAAAATTCACAAAATATTTTATGTTTTAGTGTACTACATTGGGTTGTCCCCTTAGACTTAAGGAATACAAATATACCTAAGATTTGGATAATTTTCTTTGCTTAAATCCAGTTTGTAATTTCTTTAATAAACGTTTTAGTTTCTTATGTAGTTTTATTATTTTAACCACTTTTCTGCAACATTTTAACAGTGGTTTGACTTTAAAAATAATAGACAGGGTGGTCGTAAAGTAAGGGATAAATTCATTATCTCTTAAATTGCTATGTTTTTTTTAATTGCTGCTAAAAAGTAGATAAACAGGAAGTTCCAATAGGAGTTACAGAGAAAATATTTTAGTTTTAATGAAACCCCTGCAGATTATGTCATGTCAAAAATACCACGTTTAATATGTTTACCTTTAATAGTTTCGAAATATGATCATTTAAATCTAGATACTTAGTAAGATATAATTTCCATTATATCTACAGCCTCGGCTTAGTGTGTGTGTAAATAGGTGTATTAGAAATTATAGCTAATATTTTTCAAATTTAAGTGGTCATATTTCGAAAACTATTAAAGATAGACATATTAAATGAGATATTTTTGTAAAGCTCTTGAAAAGATCTTTTTAAGGATGAAATATTTTTATATTATATTTTTTTATCTGGTTAAGATACCTAATAGGTGTATCTTTTACCAGTTAATTTTTTCAAAAGTAATGTCAAATCTCTAAAATGTCCATCAGACATTTCATTTTTAATTTTTTTTTCAGTTTTCTAACAAGTTTATAAGTTTTTAGGTAAACTGTTTTACCAGATTTTTGGTAAACTATTTACCACATTTTTGAGACGCAAACATTGGCCCAGTTCTCGTCTGGCGTCTTATTAAGATTTTATTTTGGTGCATAAAAATAATTTCAACCGAGTGCCAATGAACCTTGTTGTATTGTAAGTAACTTAATATTAAATATTTCATTATTTTATTTCTTTTAAAGCAATAACAACTTTTATTATATTATTGGAAGAGCAGAATTGTTCTTCATAATGTATAAAAAGTTTTTAATTTTCTTAAAATATTAAATAAACTTTTAAATTTTATTCTGGAGAAAAGCCAAATAATATTTTGTTTAAATTTTAATAAATTTATTCCTTACTTTACGACCACCCTGTATAAAATAGGTTTTGTAATATAATGCAGTATATTTTGTTTAAAAAGCAAAACATTTTTTAGAGGGTAGTTTTGTTATTTTTTAACTACTTTAATGTGCTATTATTATTTTTTTAACTATTTTCAGTGTGTTATGCCATAAAGGGACAGAGATCCCTAAAAACTTTTTTCTTTGAGAAATAAAATGTTTTTAAAATAAGAAATATATTAACTAAGAAGTGTTTATTTGAAAAGGGACGTGTCTACAATAATATATTATCAAGAACTGTTTTAGGTCAACTTTGAAATATTTTTTATTATTTTGGTTAATTTACGCCTTTAAACTTAAAATAATACGGGGCTTTTAATGTCAATATGCAAATATAAAATTCAATCAAAAGAAACCCTGTCAATAATTAAAATCAGAAAAGTTCAATAGTAACTTTTTACGGTATATTACTTGTTTATGTTAAAACAGAGTTAGGGACATGTATGAATAAAATAATTTTTTAAATTTTTATCATAAAAACTCAATAATTTAAAGAAATTTATTACGAGATGTATTTTAGGACCCACAAAAATTATGATTAGTTAAATTTAGTGCTAAATTTTAAGAATTTTAATGCCAAATTTTCTTTGCGTTTTTCTTAAAATATTTCTAACTGGACAGGCCCTCTTTTAAATAAACACTTCTAAACAATTCAATACACCTTTAAAATTTTTACCACTGCACAATATAATCCTCTGTCGACGTTCCGATCACTGAATTGCTTATTAACGCACTGCGCATGTGCGATGATACTGAATTAAAACAGCCGAAACGTCGACCTAGGATTCAACAAAGCCACTATATACATTCGCACTGATATTTTTAACTTTTTCACTACATTTTCGGTATTATTCCCAAACAGCAACCACAAAAAATAACCTAAAATTTTTCTTACTTGTTTCATGTTTGCTAAAAGTGCACTGATGATGCACCAAAACAAATGTGATGCATCTCCATAAGCTTTTGTCTTATATAATGATAAATTGGTCGCCCCCACTAGTAAATGAAGATTCATCTATTCTATAATCTAACTTTAAAGTACTTATTTGCAAAACATATTTGCCTGGGGGCAGTACTGTATCATATTGCACTAATTATTCTTCTTATGGTACGATATAGCGTACCATCCGTGACCCGCGCTGGCCTTCAAACTTAAGTGCTTTTCTAGGTGCTAAGATCAGTATTTGTAACATGCATTTTTTTAACTTGACATCTTAAGTACATTTTTTTTGTTTAATTTTTACAGCATGACTTCATTTTGGCGCAATATTAAAAGTATGTATAAACAGGGTGTCTCTAAAGGGTCTCTACAAAGTTCTAGCACAAATTCTTTGGAGAAAGATAAAACGATTTAATGTAATTTACCTTAGTCAAAAAGTTGATTGTAAGGTAAAGGGTGTCAAAGTTTTAAGTTTATTTTTAAAATTTTTTATTTAATATAAGTTTTTTTTACAAAATTTTGAATTAAGATGTTTTTCGGAGTAGGAAGTCGAATTATGCAAATTATTGTCCTAAAATGTTAAGGGAGCTACCTGCTCGGAAGTTTTTATGTAAAATTAAACGTTTATTCCGAAATATCTTTGAAACTGTTGCTCGTAGCGACATTTTTCAAAAATATCTTTTTGTACGACCTAGGCGAGGCGTTTCTTTTACAAAAGAAAATAGGATATTATTTAATTTTATTGTTGTTTCATAAATGCTGGCGTTCTGGATACTTTTTTGCCGTAGAGCGTAAAAGTGTTATTTTACGCCCGCATTAGGGTATTATTTAATTTTCATAATAAAATCATTTATGTTTTTATACTTTTGCGCCCTAAAGTAAAAAAGTATCAAAAACGCCCGCATTTATAATTGAGGGCTTAAAATAGCTACTAATAGCACTATTACGCCCTAGGCCCAAAAAGTATCCAGAACACCAGCATTTATGAAACAATAATAAAATTAAATAATGCCCCATTTTCTTTTGCAAAAGCTGGACAATTTTTTCCTGACTACAGAGAATGCTTGTATATTAGTTTCAGTCGTACAAAAAATATTAGAGACATTTTGCACTCCTTATTTTGCAATTCCGTTGTGGTTAACGTTAATCTGAGACTGCGCACTTACGCAAACATGATTGGTTATCGTTATTAACCATACCGGACAATTATTTAAAAGGTTAAAATTTTAATGCCGTATTAATTAAAATATAATTTATACATAGGCTCTAATTAGCGAAAAAATTATAGCAGTAATAAAAATCAAATAGTGTTAAGAAATTAAAACGGACTTGCACTTTTACGGATATTCTAAATCAGTAATTAATTTAGATGTTACAATCTGGCACACTTGCTTTTTATTCTACTACCAAACCTAACCTTACTTTTTGTGTTTTGCTTATACTGTATTGTTTGCATCTACTTTAAAAAATGAAATCAACAGGAGTGTTTGCATACATTTAAATATCAATTAATATCTTATGAAGAATAAAAGTAAATACTGATTTTCCGTTAACTTTAAAATCGGTGAACCACAGGCAAAAATAAGGTTATGTGTCAAAAGCGCAGACGCAAGATAAATTTCCTAAAAGAGCCTGCAAAATCTCTGTCTAAAACTGCTGCCGTAATCGTTATGTTTAATAACGATAACCATAAGGAGGCCGAAAAACGTCTGTTAATATACCAGGAAAAAAGTATTGACACTTTAAACGAAAGCAAAGTACTGCATGTACAATAAACAGCTAAAAAATGCCAAATACCAAATTTGGTAAAAACATTTATATCCAATAATAAATAAAATATATAAAAATAACTAAAATAAAAAGAAAAATTGACACCGTGTATCTCGCAAACTATTAACTTTTCGACAAAGGTAAATTGCATTTAAATCGTTGAATTTTTGCACAAGGAGTCTATGGTGGTATTTTGTACAGAGCTTTTAGAGACACCCTGTATATTAAAAGTAGTAATATCAAATAATTAACAAACAAATAAAATTTTTAAAATAGTAATTACGCAATGGTTATAAACAAATCTACTTCATTGTCTGTGAGGAGAAGTATAATACATAATTGCCAAAATGTTTTTAAGAAAAAAAAACATTTTAATTTTAACCATTCTTCCAATTACGATTTTTTAACAATAAAGTTAAAGTCACTTATTTTTTTTATTATTTATTTAAAGCCTTAAAAAAAATAAAGAAATTTTAAAAGACTTACACAGGGTGTCCCTAAAAGGTAGGGAAAGAATGCTATCACAACTACCTGATGTTAAAATATGACAATATAAAATAATTTTGACGAAGAAACGGTTAAAAATTTGAGTAATTAGGTTTTGTTCCAGCAGGCTGTCAGAAATGTTGCAACCGTTCGGATTCTGCGCACGTCAAATTTGTCGTTCCAGCAGTGCCATGTTTGTAACATTATACAATTGTTTGTTGTTCCAGCAGTAGTTTTAAGATGTTTGAAACATGTTGGAAACTGTTTAAAAAGTTTGCAAACTTTCTTCAAACATTACTGACAAATTGTTAACATAACCTTTCTTGTATTGACGTATAAGCAGTATGCACGCCTTGTTTATTTTTCGTTTCAGCAGAAAACTGTAGCCAACATTTCTGACTAATGTTTGTAACAATTCCTGCGTTTTACGATTGTTGCTAACATGTTTCCAACATTCTGCTGGAACAAATCTATTGTCCAGAAAGGTGCTACAACTAACTCAGAACTAACCAAAACTCACTTTTTTTCTCCAAAAACATTTTAATCTCAAGATATCCATCATCAAAGCTGAAAATCAATCTAGCCTCATTTTAAACTATATTTTCTATTCTCTTTGCACACAATTTTTAATAAAAGTTAAAGTTGCAAAGAATATTTAATTTAAACCCTTTATAATCTGTTTTTTGTGTGTTTATTTATTTAACACCTTTTTCTCTATAAATTGCAAAGTTCTAACCCCCATCACTGCAACCATAAATACACATAGTCACGCTAAACGCTGCTGCGATTGAAACGAATAAAAATGAAGCTTTGTATTTTAATGAAAAAAGATGCCAAATAAATAGAAAAACAGATTTTTAAATTGTGTAAATCAAACATCGTGTGCCAATTTAGCTTTAAATCAAGGATTGTTTGCATAAAAATGCTGAATATAGTAAAAATCTAAACCAACTTACCTTAGTCTAAAAGTGGATAATTCCGGAGATACAGGGTGTCAAAAATTTATGCTGGTTTTAATTTTTTTATAAATAATTTTAGTAATAATCTATTGTCTGAATATTTGGCCTAAGAGGGTTTTGGAAGGTGAGAAATTAGAATCTGCTATCAATTTTATTATATAATAATATTATATTACCGGAGAGGGTAACCTTTTATAAGCCTTTCATTAGGGGTATGCGAATAATTCGAACTTACGAATAATTTGTATCGAATCGAATATCAATATTCGATTCGAAACTCGAATCGAATAATTCGTTAATTCGAATTATTCGAAAGTTCCCGAATAATTCAAGAAATTTCGAATAATTCCAATTTTTTCGAATATTCGAATTTTTCGAATATGCGAAAAAATATTGTAAATAAAACTCCTGGTATACATATATAGTATGGTATATGTATATAGTAAGCAAATGAATATACACACAGTATTTAAAACTTAAAATTGACCAGGTTTTTGTGCACTATACAGGGTGTAACAAAAATTTCTAAATAAAACAACGTTCTTCTCAAGAACAATAAGTTTTTAATTAAATATTTCAAATAAAAAAGAGTGTTTCGAAATTTTTTAATTCCTATTTACAGGATGTTTAGGTATATCCGGTCAACAAGAGTAAGAATAAAATGTAAGGTATACATATACATATAAACTTTTTTGGACTCTTTAAAAATACCCTAAATTCAATGTGTTTAAAATGTTGAAAATTATTGTATTTCGCATATTCATCATACAGGGTATTTCATAAATCTGTTACTAAACTTGAAAAATAATTTATCTTTTTGCATTTTGTACAGGGTCTTTCAAAAATTTTATAATAAAAAAATATATTTTATATTTATTTATATTAAAATAAAAAATTGAGCAATTGTCTTCTTTAGATAATTACATTTTTAATTAAAAAGGATATTATGGGTCAGTGGAATATTTTGATGCCCAATGTTATGGAATCTCAATTATATAAAATAAAGAATCCATTCATATTTTAATAATTAGTGAAGAGTTTGCATTATTCGTAAATTATTCAAACATTTTTGAATTATTCGATAATTTTCGAAATATTTAAAATTTTCCGAATTATTCGAAATTTTCCGAATTATTCGCAATTTTTCGAATTATTTGTCTTACTTCGGATAATTTGAAAATTCGAATTATTCGATTCGAATTTTAAATCGAATATTAATATTTGAATCGATTCGATCGATATTCGCGCACCCCTACCTTCCATTATGTAACTTTCTGATAAAAATTCTTGTTCTTTAATATTTTTAACGTTAAAATGGGATAATAAATAAAAGTTAATTTGCCCCTTTTAAAATATTTGAATTAAAAAAAACACTTTCTGCATGGTCAGGTTAAAGCTGTACAGGGTGTTTCAGAATTAGATGCCTGCAATCTTTTGAAGTGCAATTCCTTAAGTGATTTTAGAACGAAAAGTTTAAATGAACCTATGATCAAAATGGCTTAACTTTTGAGATACAAAGTTATAACAAAGATTAGATTTTTAAACTTTACCACTCTATATACCAAAAAGTAAAGCCAGTTACAATATAGGTTTATTTGAACTTTTCATTTTAAAATCACCTAAAGAATCACACTCTAAAAGATTGGCTCTAATTCTGATACACCCTGTTCAGCTTTAACCTGGACATGCAGGAAGTATTTTTTTTAATTCAAATATCTTAAGAAAACGAGTACTAAAATTAAATTTTATATCTTTTTTATAAGAATTTTTAATATTAGCAATAATACAGGTAACTTACTCTTGATCAAAAATTATATTTTTGACCAAACCTCGTAGATGGATGATACAATTTAATATCTGATGGTTGAATTTAAGGTTGACAGACTGTGCGGAACTTTTTATTAATAGTCACTTTTTTCGTACAATTATTATTAAAAAAATCCCATTTGCTATAATAGTTATGGTAGAAAATATAAATTTTATAAAGTTAGAAAAACCATAAAGGCAAAGCCAAATTACTTGGTTTTATACATAAAGGGTTTTTTTGCTCTTCAATTTTCCCCCGGAAAAATTCAATACTAATCACAGGGGTGCAACAGTTACTCTTTAGTTCACTAGAAATAAAGCCTTGATCCGGCACTCCTTAAAGGGGCCCTACGCTTTTTTAAGTCACTCCGTATTTACCTTCTCAATAAAAATTCGTAGGATGGGGTTCCACCAAACGGCCAAACCGCAAAAAACAGCAACTTTGTCGATTTCGACAAAACAAAAACTTTTGTTGTTAAAAAGAAAACATTTTAAAGACTTTGTGTCGCGAATTCGTGTTTTCGTCAACACCGAAAAGTCCTATCGCCAGGCGGAAAGATCAAAAGGTTTCGGTGTATTGTTTCTGTTTTTGTAAACAGAGTTCGTCATATGGAAACGGTCATTAGGCTTTTAGTTAGTATAAACGAAAGAAAACATGCGACAAACTAATTGTTTTGTTTGTTTGGCGGAATTCGAGTTTTGAATTTGTTTTCGAAACTACAACAAGTTTTTTGTTTCTGTTTTTCAAACTGAAACTATGTCGCAAGCGAGTCCGTTTGGTGGAAATCCGCCTTTATTGTTTTATCTTTACTTAAAAGGCATTTATATTCGAAATAAAAATTCCTATTCTTTTATATTCTACTTTAAAAAAAACTCTTGTATGGTAAAAGTTTATTTAAGTTGTCATTTTTAAAATATCGGGATTAAAAAAATTCTCCCTCTATGACCTCGTCAAACTAGTCTTGTTAAGAATGTAAATTTTTAAGTAATCTTAGATAGAAAAGTTTAAATTAACCCATATCGTAAATGTCTTCGGTTTCGAGATACAGTCTGTGAAAAACAGTTTTTTGAGAATTATTGAGTATTTTCACTTGCCATTTAGGAGTACCTGTAATATAGTACCATATAAGGCACCATTGCACAAGATATTTGTATGATTAATTAAGAATAACGCAATGAAGGCTTATAATAAGCAAATATAATAATCTGATAAATTTCTTAAATATGGTACCATCTTCCATATATGGTGCCTTATCGTTCCAGACAATGGTTTCTTTGTGAGATTCACTAGCCCAAAAGTAATTTTAAAAAATACTTGCAAATTTATTTAAATTAAATACAAAGCAAATTATTAAAATATTTTTATAGTAATATGTCATAATAAATCACTATTGTATAATATTGTATAAAACATCATACAATACCATTATTATAAAATACGTATGTCAATGAGTTTTGCGAATTAATGTTGTATTGCTTAAATAATTTAATTTGTACCAAGCATAGGTAATAGGGTGAGTTACTTCTGACACTGAAAAATTGGTTCCCAGGCACCTCCAGAAAATGTTCTGCAAACAGTGCAACAGAATGTTTTTTTTCCAGGGGAGGGGAGTTTAATATTTTTGGGCGAGATCCTGGACTTTCTAAAAAAGTTTTTACCCTTAAAAAGTTGAACAAAAAAAAAAACTCTAGATCTAAAAATCAAACAAACCGCTTACTTTATACTTTTTTGATTCTTTTTTAGAGTTCTGTATATTACAAATGGTATACTTCCTGATTTCCATCCATTTTTGCGCCATTCTTACGATTTAACATCAATTTTTTCGGGGTGGTAACGTCCTCCGCGAGGCAGGCCCTGAATTCAATGCTGCGTCGGCAACGATAAGTTCTTAATTTTAATACGAAGATTCGCTTCATTACAGCTTTGCTTATTTTTCTTAGTCCCAGAGTAAATGGTAGTACAAAAGTTTTTGTAAAAAATTACTGCTCTTTAAAAAAGGTTTTTAATACTTTTTTGATAAATCTAACCTTTAAAAAGATATTCAGTGACAAAGAATAAAGAATTGTAAGAAATCTTTTTTGTTTTAAATTTCGTAACTTACTAAAACAGAATTATTACAAATGTAAAACAAAAAAATTATATAGTCCAGAAATAAAAGTCAAAAATATGTGGGCAATCTCTCAGATTCATATAGAACACGTAAAAATAATGTGAAAAGGTACTATAATTTTTTTTCCTTAAAGCCTCTCTATACGGAGATATGTGCCCTTAAAGGACGCCGCTGAAAATCGGTTTTTCTTGAATATCTTTTATAGTACTTGATATAACAAAATAATTTTTTAATATGATAAATACCAGTTAGGACTGCTTAAAACGGTATTTATTTATTTATTAATTTTCTTTGGGTTACAAACAGAACTTATGTCCCAAAACAGTTAAATTTTAGAGAAGAAAAATAGACCAACCTGTATCAAAAACGTTTTTTAACGAATGAAGGATTAAAAGCGGTTTTGCGAAGCGCAAGTTATCTAATTTAATTTTTTAGCTTTAATGTTTGTATCGAGTGACAGATATCGGACTGATTAAAGGTTGCGTCTATAAATTATAAGGGTGGACGGCATTACCTGCTGGGCGGGGACCTCCATTACGTTAACAAATAACAAGACTCTTGAAATTTCTAATCTTGATTTTAAGGCAAGGAATATTAAAAGTCTTAAATTTAAAATTAAATTGAAATGATTTAAATTTCTTTATGTTTTAACCATCTATTATTGATCTGTAATACCTTAGAAACGGAATATGTTATGGTAGCAATAATACCTGCTATCACACCTAGGGCATTATAAGCGGGCATTATGATAATGCCCGCTTATAATGCCCTAATGCGCTAATATGGAAATTTTATTGCTTATCCAATTTTATTTCTCTCACAATAAGGATCAAGTTTATACAAACATATGTATTAAAATAAAATCAATAACTTACCAGTTCCTGAAAATATGCCATTAAAACGGTTTCGGTTATTTGAAGAATTGCGTTCGCGTTTCCATATACCAAATATGCCATACTCCGATCATACTGTTGCCTTGATTTAAATGGCAAAAGATTTTCGGTCTCTTTTATGGCTTTTTCTCTTATATTTTGTGGAATTTCTTCCATTTTGAGCAAATCGTTAAATAAAAAATTCCAACTGACTAACTGATAGAAACATCAAAGTCAAACTTAACAACAGTCATTATCTACTTACGTATACAGGTACAGGTGCAACTTATTTTTATATTGCGAATAAATAATGTAATTAGTCATTGAAAAACTCTTTTTGGGTAAAACATAAAGCATTGTATGCACCACGGGCTTTACTGGACTATAATGCCCATCAGGTCAAAATGTATTTCGACCTTCAGGGCATTATAGTCCTAGTAACACCCTTGATACATAAATAGCTATTAAAATTAGAAATAATTGGCCCTCTTTAGAACGACCACCCTGTAATATAAACGAAGTCAATTGAAATTAATTTTTGGAATAAACTATTATGTCATAAAATTATCTGACTCAATAGGATGCACAAATCTAAATAGAAAAAGCCGCATTTGCTAATCAAAATCTTTGGCAATTATCATCAGTAATAAAATCTTTATTAGATAGAATAATTACAGAGTTTCAACTAATGTTTAAACAATTAACAACAATATGTGTTTAAACAAAAATGTCTGGATTTTTAACACTAAAATTGGTCTTTAGACAATTATGAATTGTTTAAATTACGGCTGTTGCGTATTCCCTGTCTAATAACAATATATTATATAATTAATCATTAATAAATAATGTTGTAACGAATTAAAAGATCATTATTGCTAATTTATAGAAAATCTTTGATACTATAGTTTAGTTGGTTTTACCCATTTAGATCCTTTTATAACATTTTTTTTTTGAAAGAAACGTTAGGTGATTTATAGGGTGTTTTAAAATTTATTACAAATATTTAATGCAAAACTAGATACTAGATAGGGGAAAGTGGGGTGGATTCATACAAGGGGTACCTACATACATTGAGTTTATCTGAAGTTAGACACGAAGTAAAATAGTAACGTAAGTGGGTGTGCACAGTTTTTATGTGTGTTTACAGACTAGTGAAGTTTCACAATTTTGGGTGCGGTAAGATCGAGTGCACAACACGGAACGTGTTTTTGCCTCGCGTAAGTAATTTCATAACGTAACTTTGGACATATTTTTTGGCCAGTTACTATTTTTTGGATTAATTATTGCTATTTAATCCTAATTATAATAATACAAAGGCACTAATTTAATGTGTAAATTTATATAGATTAATACGGTTTTTCTATTTCAATTTTTTTTATTAATTAGCATGTGATGGGGCAGATTCATACACAAGTATATGGGGCACATTCATACTGTATAATTGTACCCCTGGCCCTTTATGAATATTATTTTAACTACTATTTTTTGTTACACCGACAATTATAGTTGTAATATTATATAAAGTAGTTTAAGTTTCATTATTACGGAAAAAAAACAGGCTGCTTTATGAACTTTGTGTTTTTGGATGTCAAGGATCAGTTAATTTATCGGACATAGTGATTATATTACCATAGATCTTAGGTCATAATGTGTTAATAACATAGGCATATTAAATTTAGGTTTTGTAAGCTAAGGTATCTTTGTGTTAACTAGAGTTTTTTATTTGATATAATTAATAATGTATAAGCAATATATTTTTTTAATTTTGAGATTGTTACTTTTAATAAATATAAGTGACTAAAACAAAAAATGTTATTAAGTGTCTTTGGTAGATAACCCTACATGTAACGTAAAGACCGTTTAATGACACTCTGTTCACTATTCGTTACTTATGTTCATATCAGGAAACTATTGCGATGTTTAAATAGGCATTAACAGATTTGGATAAACCCTGTTTTTTAATTTTGAATTTTACTATTTATTTTGTATGTTAAAAAATGTATTTGTGTTTTTTTTATAACGTACGGTATAAAACAATAATAAACAATAATTATGACGAATTAATAGTGATGTTAAATGTGCCCCTTCGGTTGTATGAATGTACCCCTCTTATGGGGTACATTCATACATTTTGCTTTTTTGTAAAAGTCTTGTGGAAACTCGCGCATGTGGATTTTCAGTAATATAAGGTTCTACTACAATATAAAATAGTTAAGCTACTAGTATGTCATAAATTAAAAGAGATGTACCTAAAACACGGCATTCCACAAAGCAAAATATAAAAACTGTATGAAGCCTCCCAACTTTCCCCTACGCATTTTTTATTGTCAACAATTTTAAAGACGTTTTAAACCGTATTTAAAAATGACGTCATTATAAATGTGGTCAAAAAATTCAACGTTTTGAAACCTATGTATCAGCTCATTATTTTTAACCTCACTTTTCCTGTTGCTTGACGCAGCTCGCAAGTTGCTGGATTTTTCAGTTATTTAACTATTTTTTCTTGCTTCGTGTGTTCTATGAATAATCTTTTTTGTATTTGTAACATCCCGCAACTACAACAGCCGCCAGATTACTTGTTGCTCTTTCTATTTAAGCGGTCTCACTTCTTTGCAGCATTTTGTGACCTGTTTTCAAATACGGTTAAACACGCGACATTGATGACGTCATTATTTACTGAAAAAATGTAATGATTTTAAACCGTTAACAATCGTTGATAATAAAAAATATGGCATTGGTTAAGATAGTATATTTCCTAAAATATTTTATGCTTTATTTGTTTTCTGGAAGATTAAATTTAAACAAAATATTAATTGGCTTTTCTCCAGAATAAAATTAAAAAGTTTATTTAACATTTTAATAAAAAATTAAAACTTTTATACAATATGAAGAACTATTTTGCTCTTACACAATATAATAAAAGTTATTATTACTTAATAAAATATATATTTACTATTAAGTTACTTACAATACAAAGGTTTCAATCTATAAACAAAAGTTCATTTGCCCCTGGTTTAAATTATTTATTATTATTAATTCAATAAAATAAAATCTTAACAAGACGCCAGACGAGAACTGGGCCAATGATTGCGTCTCAAAAATGTGGTAAATAGTTCTTCATAATGTATAAAAGTTTTAATTTTCATAAAATGTTAAATAAACTTTTTAATTTTATTCTGGAGAAAAGCCAAATAATATTTTGTTTAAGTATATTTCCTAACTAGTAAAAAAGACCCCCGTGGCGTAGTGGACAGAGCTTTGATCTTTGAAGCCAGAGGTCGCCGGTTCGATTCTCAGCGGGGAGACATATTTAGGTAGTAGTTATTAAAAAAACACGACCGTGGTAGCACTACCGCGTTGTCTAAAAGGTACTGTGAAATGTATAACTGCATGTTTAAGTGCTTGGACAACGTTGACGGAACAGGGGGAACGATGGGTTAAACATCTAATAACCCGACACCCACGGTACTCTGGTATTTAGGCATATACCCCGTGGGATGTCAAAAAGATAAAAAAAGACACTCTCGGCACGGGTTAGGAACGCAATTTTTTTCTACAAGTTTAAGGAAAACAAACACAATTTTTTTAACACAATGCTACCCAATCTCCTACTTGTATTTCTAAATATTGATGGTAAATGTACAATTTATGGCTTTTTGGAAGTTAATAGCGGATAGAAAGAGGTTTTGGTTAATATGTGTGTAATATTTCAAATATTGGTGTCTGCGGTAGTTATTTCTGCCACCTCTTAAAGTGGTTTGGCCAAGACAACATTTTCTTTTAAACATAAAGTTCATGAAAATTCTTCATTGTGTTTTGGTAATATGTAGTTCATTATTTTTGCACTTTACCGTACTAGTGCGGAAAAGAGACTCTTTTAAAAGTAAAATACGTGTGGAAAAGTGAACTTATTTGTACGCAAGTAAAAAAATAGTTCCCTATTAAATATTGTTTAAATAAATCAAAAGAACATTGATGTTCATTTAAAGAAAATCTCTTATCTTTTTAATTTTGTTTGGTTTTACCAATTTTAGATCCTCTCATGGCCCATTTTTAGAAAAAGGAAACATAGGTAATATCAGGGCCGGCGTTGAAGTAGTAGAAAGTAAAACCAAATGAATTTTATACTCAAAAAGACACAGCAAAAAAAAGGTTCTCATCAATAAATAAGATATGGAAATTTTTTACCCAGAAAAAAAAGTCCTTATCAAAAAAATATCTCGCCCTTTTTTCATTGCGTGGACCCCTAATTTCTGGGGGACCGGACCACTGCCCCGCTTGCCCCTTAAATTCGACCATGGGTGATATACAGGGGCTTTAAAAATGAATTAAAAATGTTTAAGTACCCTAGACACAACATTAGACAATGGGTTAGTAAAAGTACCACAACTTTTAAATATCATGTGAAATGACATTATGATGTCGGCATTGTCTTTCTAAATATTTCCATATAAAATTTCATATTTGTTTTTTGGGTAGGTCAAATAAAGTAAGTTTTTAAATAACCAATAAATTGTCTTGTTTAGTTAAAAATTCAACATGTTACCATAATTGGGACGCCAGTTAATACCCATTAAATTTTATTTTTATTAAAAATAACAAAAATTCTACATGTACCGCAAATTTTAAAAATTTGGCAATAATGTCATTATTACTGTTTTTTTTTACTTATATCAAAAACCTCCAAATACTAAATTCTGCAAACATAGTTTAAGCGGTTTTAAAAATATTTAACTGCGTTTGTACTTTTACTAAAAACGTGTAGACTCGTCACATCTTTGCAACCAGTTAAAATAACTGCTTAATTAAATGCGATAAAAATAATGGGGTATTCCCAAACAAAAACGAAAAACTAGAAGAATACGCTTAAACCCGGAAAATCTGGCAACGTTACCGATATTTAAAAGTTTCGGTACTTTTTTTCTAACTCAGTTTCTAGTTTTGCATCTTGGCTGTGATATACCCAACACCATTCGGAAACCAAATTTTACAGAATTTTTATTTTTAGTGTTATCTCAGTTATTACTGAAGAGTTATTAAAAGGCCAATGTAGGTGTTATGGGGAAGTTAGAATTTTAAAATATTTATCAATCTAAGAGATACCAGGGAAATTGAAAAATAGACGTTTTTGATTTTACCTCATATATCCTTTAATACAAGAAATAGCAAAAAACCATAAGGACAATTTTTTGTAGAACATTTTACGCAGAATCTCAAAAAAAAATTTTGTTTTTTATACAGGGTTGCGTTAAAAAGTTACAATGTCAACTTATTTTTCTTATGGAACACCCTGTATATTTTTACTAATTAGTAGCCTCTGTCACTTCAATAACAAATATATATAACATTGTATTAATACCTCTTGTAATTTTATAAATATTTGAAATTTAATAACTGTTTTTGAGCGTACCCCGTATAACCACCTTATTTTACAATATTTTTTAAAATAATGTTTAAATTTAATAATTTATTTTTTTTTTTGAAACTTATACTAACTTTAATATACTTTTTAAAGGATGAACACTATAAATAAAAATTAATACCAATGGTCGGAAATTTGGTGGTAGACGGACAAAGTGCAAAATGTATCGACGCTGAAGGCCACCTAGGACCAGGGTGCCGGAACACACTTTGCCGTGTCCTGCGCAACCGTAGACATTCGGACCCCACTCAGTTGGTAGGTTCAGTAGTGCCCCTGGGTGGGGACGAAGTCTTAAGTTGTCGCTCATAGGACCGTGGTTCAGAACCCACGTTAAGCTGTAGGTCTCGTCGGGCTGACATCACCCAAACGTAAAAGACACGGCGCACAATAAGCCGGCTTCAGTGCATGGGTTATTCCGGCCCTATTCTAATCTAATCTAATCTAGGTGTCAAGGGCTATTCATTATTTAAAAATATACAGAGTGTTTCATGAGAAACACATCAAGTTGGCACTGTAACTTTTAAACGCCAGCCGGTAATAAAAACCGAATCCATTCTTTTGATTCCACGTGAAAAGTTCTACAAAAATTGTCCCTATGAGTTTTTGCATTTTCTTGTATTAAAGAATATTATAAATTAAAAACGTTAATTTTTTTAATTTCCCCTCGCATCTCTTAGATAAATAATCTTATTAAAATTCTAACTACGCCATTTTTAGTTTCTCCATAAATCCTACATTGCTTTTAATAACTCCAGTATTAATTGAGATAGTCCGTAAAACAGCCCAATTTTGCCCACCCTGTAGATACAGACCTATTAATAATATAGCAAATAATGCAAAGTATATAATAATTTTAATGTCTACTATTACACCTTCTATCGGTGCGAAAATCTCCAGTTAAGCAATTTGTTTAGAATCTAAATCTACTTTTATTATTACCACTTGTAAAGGTACCATCTTTAACTCAATAGGTTCTTCCGATAAACTAGTACCTATTGCAACAGTTGCTCATTATAGCAATGAAACTCTTTAACTATAATGCTCAAAAATTAACGATGCATAATTTTTGCTAACTACATAATTTTTAAAATGTTAAATGCACTTTTGCAATTTTGATGTAAATGTAATAATATTGTACCATCATCAAAGATCTGAAAGTACCCAGCACCTTTTATGTACGATCTTGTTACATAAGAATTTAAACTACGCTTATTAAAAATGAAATTCTTTTATTTAAATAAAGAACAATGAAAAATTTATAGTTGGTATTTGTCATTGGTTGATGACAGCGAATAATTAAGATTCTGTTTAAAATGTAACGAAAAATACAGGGTGTTACAGAAAAAAGCTAAGAAAAATGTAGGGCAGATTCTACATCTGCAAATATTTAAAAAATCAAACCTCAATAACCAGTAGTAACCAGTATAGTTCCTCCACTCACGGTTCCCATCAGAGAAACTCGTGGTTCCGCGCGTATGCATCCCTATACGGTTCAACTGGACAGGCCCCGAACTTCCCACTTTGTTCGTTCTTTTATCCCTAGAGTTTCTAGGTTGTGGAACCTGCTGCCCGCGGACGTCTTTCCTTCCACCCCAAATCTTCAAGTATTTAAGTCCCGTGTAAACAAACTCCCTCTTACCTCGCTTAAGACACCCACGGTACGTTAGTATTTAGGCTTTTATCCTTCGTGGTTTGCCCAAAGATAAAAAAAACCATAGGTTTATGAAGTTTGTTCAAGTTTCACTTTATTGTTTTATCTTTCGGGCGCATGCGAAAATTAGTATATTTCCTAACTAGTACTGAAAACTCTTTGTTTGACCTCCGGACAGTGCGGACGTGCGTAGAGGACTACAAAGTTCTTCCCGGAGTGGCGGCTAGAAGTGTCGTACGAACGCTTTTTACCTTCGGAGATCAAGGAAAGATTCACGCTAAATTGACGGCATCTTTCTTCTGGATCTAAGCGCTGTGAGCGAAGATTCCTATAAGCTGATGGTATCCTGTTTGATGGTAAACACGAGGTATTTCTCAAATGGCGGGAAATAGATAGTCATGCCATGGGAACTGTCAGTAGTGAAAGTGAAGGTTATACGTAACACCAGTAGCAGATCTTGGTTTGACAGCCGACAATTTATGCATTGCATCGATTGTTGAATTGTTTGTTTTCTTTTTCGAATTTCTGGGAGCTACGAGCTCACTTACTCAGATTTTCCGCCGACGAAGCCCTGGAAAGCATAGTCCGGAGGGGGAAGAGTGGTGGATTGGACCTGAAGGGACCAAAACCAAGAAAAAAATAGAGAGAGAGAACTAGTACTGAAAGTGCTACTTTTCCTTACGTGACTGCAGTTGACCGAACGACGCATTAATACCACATTTTTGAGACGCAATCATTGGCCCAGTTCTCGTCTGGCGTCTTGTTAAGATTTTATTTTATTAGATTAAAATAATTTCAACCGAGTGCTAATGAACCTTTGTTTATAGATTGAAACCTTTGTATTGTAAGTAACTTAATATTAAATATTTCATTATTTTATTTCTTTTAAAGTAATAATATACTTTTATTATATTGTGTCAGAGCAGAATAGTTCTACATAATGTATAAAAGTTTTAATTTTCATAAAATGTTAAATAAACTTGTTAATTTTATTTTGGAGAAAAGTCAAATAATATTTTGTTTATACTTTTTCTTTTTATTAAACCAGTACTAAAAAGCTTAGTAAAAAAATGTTTAGTTTTAATAAATACGTATATTTTACTTGCTGCTTTCACTACGTCTTTTATAATTCTACAACTACAATTTTACAGTTTTAAGTCTATTTACAATTATAAAATGGCCACAAGTCACAGTTAAAAAAAAAGGATCCTAAACTCTATATTGAGCTGGTAGAACAGGAACTGGCAAATTATCCTGCGTTTCTCTATATTGACCATCATCAATGATGCCTCTAGCTTCATCAGCTAAGTTTTGTTCTATGGATCTTTTGATCGCTTCTGGCATGGGTGGTGGTACTGGCATGTGGGAGCCTTGAGGTTGGAATCCATTAGCATCTGCCACGTATGTCATGGAGACTTGTTGGCCATCAGGGGCTGTATAGGCGTAGGAACCCTGGGCTTTCGTACCATCACCTTTAGAAAAAAAAAACGTTTTAACGTAGTAAGCAAAGAAAAAAAGGTGTTAAAAAAGTATCCTTTTAAATTTTAGGGGACGATTTCTTGCATGATTTAAAGAAAAAAGTTTTTATACACATACACATGGTCCTCAATTTTTTTGTTTTCAAGATACAGATGGTAAACTTTATATAATAAAAAAATGTTTTTTTATGTCTTAAATATCCTTAACTTTATTGAATTGTAATTTGGCAACGTTATTTTTAGTCATAAGGGGCTAATTTAACCCTAACTTAATTAAACTTATACAGTGCTTGTCTAAAGTCAGGACCCCCCTTCTAACTTTTTGAACTGTTTGGTATTTTTTCATAAAAACTTGAAGACTTTAGTGAGACAACATAAACCAAATTTTAGATAAGAAATGACAGAAATAAATGTCAAACTCACAGCTGGGCGCTATTTTGAAAGGAAAAACTAAATGGAAAGGGGCGTCTTGCGGCACATCATTTTAAAGCTCCTGACAAGTTCTTTATCACCCCAGAATATAAAGTGACTACTTTTGCTTCCCAAAAATGGCGGTACTTTGAAAATCACCTGAATACCTGATTGGGATGGCCATATCTCCAAAACTAATAAAGATATCCAATGTGGTAATTTCTTAAGGGTCTTTTAGATATCTTCTTAATGGCGATAAAATATACCGGGTACGTCATTAAAAGAAACTATACTTTTGTCTTACCCTGTATAGTAATACAAATATTACCATTAAATAAATCCTTAAAAGAGTTTTTAAAAATACTACATTAAGTGTATCTAACTTTATTAGATTCGGAAATACGGCCATCTAAATGAGCTATTTAGGTAAGTTTCAAGATACCGCCATTTTGTAGTAGGTAAAGGTATTGACTTTATATTCTGGGGTTATAAATTATTTGTCATCAGGTTTAAAATGCTACAATGATCCCTTTATCTCATTTAAATTTTCTTTTTATAATGGCGCTTGGCTGTCAGTTTGACATTTATAGCTGTCATTTCCTGTCTAAAATTTGGTTCATTTTGTCCTACTAAAGTCTTTAAGTTTTTATGAAAAAATACCAAACAGTTCAGAAGTTAAAAGGGAGGTCCTGAATTTAGACAAGCACTATATATTTAGTGGTATCTCGAACTGCTTTGGAACGAATATTTCTGAACAAAGTAATGTACGCCAGTGACTTTTACTCAATTTTAATTTCTTTGAATTACGCAAGTAAAAATAGAGTTTTTGGTTTAAACATTTTTTAATAACCCGCTGAGTTTTCTGGACCACACAAATAACATAGGAAAAGTAGTGAGGCCCACGATGCTAAATAGTGCTATACTGGAGCGTCATAGAGACCTTTTTTTATCTTTGGACAAACCACGAAGGCTAAAAGCTTAAATACTAACGTACCGAGGGTGTCTTAAGCGAGGTAAGAGGGCGTTTGTTGACACGGGACTTAAATACTTGAAGATTTGGGGGAAGGAAAGACCTCCGCGGGCATCAGGTTCCACAATCTAGAAACTCTAGGGATAAAAGAACGAACAAAGTGAGAAGTTCGGGGCCTGTCCAGTATAGAGATGCATACGCGCGGAACCACAAGTTTCTCTATTGGGAACCGTGAGTGGAGGAACTATACTGGACAATTCTTCAGAGCAAAAGCCATGGAAGTACCTATCGAAAAGCGATAAATTCCCCACAGCCCGACGATGGGCAAGAGACGGGAGCCTTTCTGTAAGTGAAGGATCATTAATAAGACGTATTGGGTTGCAAAGCTAAGATGATAAAAAAAAACAATTCAAATATAATGTAAACTTTTTCATCGGTGGGGAAAGCGGCTATAAATTTTTAAAAATGTCAAAACAACACTGTTTTTATTTTGGCTACTAGGAACATCGTTCAAATCGTATCGAATTATATATTTTTCTTTATCCTTCGAATATTTTCTTTAATATATAAAAAAAGTTACGCTCGAAACTGTTAAAATGACGTTTTTGCCACTTTGTAGCCCTCTGCTTTCTTTATGTCACTCTCAAATGTCAGATTAGTGGAATATACCCTTTTTACCATGTTATTAGCTTACCCTATCCTAATTTGACGCGCTTTAAAATTTCTGATGGATATATTTTTACAATCGGCCCTGTATACAGGGCCCATATTTGGTGAAGGTACTAATCCGAGTACAAGGCATCTTTTGTATATTCTTCCCCGCTTTAGTAAATCCCATGTAAATTCCAAAATCCCCTTTTAGGATACCCTACAATTATTGAAGATATGTTCTGTAGTTTGGCGGATTCATTTAATAGATGGTTTTTATTTGGGTACACGCCAAAATAAAATTAAAAGTACTTAAAAACCAAAAAAATATTAAACAAGTAAAAAAGATAATTAAAAATCGACGTTTCGGTGGCAAATCTGCCACCGTTGTCAAGATCAAATGTAATAAAAATAATAAAAATAAAAAACTTACTATTATTTTTGGTTTTAAAATTCACTATTTTTCTGTTTTTGGGATATTCTGAAAATCTGAAAACTTTGACATTAAATGTCAAGACAGTCAAATAGTGAATTCTAAAACCAAAATAATAGTAAGTTTTTTATTTTATTATTTTATTACATTTACTCTTGACAACGGTGGCAGATTTGCCACCGAAACGTCGATTTTAATTATCTTTTTACTTGTTTAATATTTTTGGTTTTTAGCTACTTTTATTTTAGCGTGTACTAAATAAATTCCTACAATTATTATTATTTTTATATTTAATTTACGTAACAGCAACTAAAATACGAGAATAATATCAACATTTAACACTATTTAGTTAATTAGGTACTTTTAAAATTTTCTCTTTTTTTTGTGGTTTATAAGTATGCAATGAGGCGGATTTAAAAAAACAAAATGTTTAAATTAATGACATAAAAAAACTGAATGTTTACTTAATTATTTTAAAATCAATAAAAAATGTACAAGATTCACTTGCGTACATTTTTGAGGTCAGAAACATTCGTTCAAGTGCTGTTTGTTACGCCCCTGGACATAATAATTTTTGTTTATTTAGTTAAGACTAAACAAGTCTACATTATTAATATAAATAACAGTCTTAAATTGCTTAAAAATTGAGTAAATAATATTAAGGTTACTAGACCGGAAAATGGTATTTTACGGGTCGACGAAAAACATTTACAGGGCGAGCCGTAGGCGAGTCCTGTAGTTTTGAGGAGACCCGTAAACTATTTCCGGTCAGTATCGTACATAATTTTTTTAATTGACCGGAAAAAAACTGTGTAAATTTTTAGTGTTATATTTAAACGACAATAAGGACGCTGCTTCAATTATTTCATCTGGATTTTCCATGTCTGACTCCATTTTGGCAAAATGATGCTTTCTTTACTTTACAATATCTTGAACTGTCAAATAGTAACAATTGAACTCTGACAATTTTTGTCATGGCTAACAGGATTTTTGATATCAGGGACCGGAAAGTAAATGAGAGACCGGAAAGTAAACTAGGGACCGGAAAGTAAATTAGTCCTGTAAAATAGCATTTTCCGCTAATATAAGTATGTGTATTTAACTAGAGATAAAATTCAAACGACAAGAAATGGTAGAATCTTCTAATATTGTCTATATTTTGTAATTAAATCTTATTTATTTTATTGCATACAGTACATTCATACTTAATACAATTAAAAATCCTTTGTTTATATACTCTAGAAATATTCAACAGGTATATATTAACTAAAAAGGGCAGAACAAATAAACAGTAATACAACATGGTTTATTTTGGAACCACAAAACAGAAAACAGCTGACCATGTCGACAATGCGCATGAAATTCTGAACTCAAACTTTTAGTTCCAACAAAGATCCCAGGACTGCTAATCAGGTTACCGGTAACGAACTGATTCCATTGTAACCCGCGAACATAGAACTGTGCCACTAAAAATTCAGGACTTTACTAACCTCGAACGCTGCTTTTTTCACTGCGCATGCGAATAGTCCCAGAACTGGTCGTAGAATCAAACCCGCGAACAAAGCTATTTATAAAGACTTTATCCCAAAATAATGCGTTATAGTTTTTATATTTTGGTCTAAGATAAACATACCTGCTTCTTGTTGGGCTATTTTGTTACCAGTTTCATACGCATACCGATAAGTACCTTCCCCGTTATTGGAAAGTTCCATATGAAGAATGGGTATCTGGCTAACTGGTGATTGTTGGTAATATTCGAATTAGCAAAACCCCTTGTTTGTCGTTTTTGAGGAAAACATAAAGCAATGGAAAAAAGAAGACAAAGGGACAATATCTAAAATAATTAATAAAAGTTAATAAGAAAGAAGATACAGTGGTAAAGTAATAAAAAAAATATTAGCTATTAATTTTGGCAATTTTTAATACCTTTAGAATGTTGAGTTAAAATTGGTATATAGGGTTTTTGATATAAAAAATTTAAATAGCTATTATAATTTTGATTTTTAAACTATGGGGCGGCGCCAGCTACACCATTAGAGCTTCTTTGTGCTTTATTATACTTACAGGGTTTTTAAAAAGTTAACAGTTATATTGAAAGGTACAACCCATAGGCAAGAAATCATAAAATTACCTTGGTAAAAAATAGATGGTTTTCTAGATATTCGCTTTTAATATATATATACGCTTCTGATATTTTAATAAAGTAAAACTTTTTATAAAAAATCTTTTTTTTTTAAATATCAAAAATAAAAAGCTACAGGTATAGTTAGCTTCATTCACAGACATTGTGGATTTTTTAAAAAGAACTTTTGATTTATTGTTGGTTTGTGATCAATAAAATGTCTATTTAGTGCTGCAAAACTGTAATCAAAATCCAGAAATATAAATTTCTTTAAATGTGACAATTAAAAATCTGTTCAGAACTAACCAGAACTTACTAGTAGTATGTGATCCGAATAGGAAGCGATTTTTATGTATCTGTTTACACAATAAAAATTATTATTTAATAAATATAGTACTTATTGATGGTATTGCCAATGGTTTGCATAAAAATTTTGGTCCAGGATATATTTAAATTAAAAAAAAAACAATTTTTTAAACATCCTTTATAATGGCAAACCCTATTGTTTTTTTAATGCATTCTTAGCGTAGTTAATAAAATATGTATTTTTAAATAGGACAGAATGCATCAAAAAATTGTAATACTTTTTCAAAATTAACAAGTTTAAGAACTATCTCATAGCTTCATTTATAAACTCAAAAAGAAAAAAATAGTCATATTTAAGTCCTGTTAGTGTGGTAAAAAAATATTTGCCATTATACAGGGTGTCAAAAAATTTGAGGTTATTTAAAATATAGCCTTGACCATATTTTTGTAGGCAACTCTATGTCGATACCTTTGTTTAAATAGTATTTTTGATAAAAAACAGTTTTTATCCGATAAACAGATGGGTAAATGTCGCTTTCTATTCTGATCTTATACTATAGTTATATGCATATTTACATACCGGGTGTTGCTCCGTCGAGCGGGACATAGGGAATCACATGAAAATTTTGAAGAAGTCAAATATTGGCTCCCCTAATTATTTTAGAAAAAAATGCTAATAGGACTTATTGAAGAGCACAGTGGGTTCCACCCAAAATGAAAATTTGAGCATTTTTCAACCAACCAGTAAAGAGTAAACTGCTTAATACTTCTGCAACGTAGTATCTCATTATGCACCCTGTACTCTAATAATCAACAATAAAAACACCATATCGATTTATTAGTGACAATTTAGATCATTAATTTAAAATGTCATTGCAAAAATGAACAATTTTATACGGGAATTTTTAAAAAGAATCCTCGCATTTTATTTTAGTTTACAGCTAATTCCAACACATGCACTCACAGTTACGCAAGACAATAAAACAAATTTTTCTACATTTAGAAGTCAATTTATGACGAAAATATTAGGATTTAATCAAATGCTCAAATATTCCTCCATTAACTGCCAGATAATAACCCAAACGATTATAAAACTTATTTCTTACGTTGGCTAGTTGGTACATCGATATTCTGGCACATTCAGCGGAAATAGCATTCCTTAGCTGGACTAAATTTTCATATTTTTTATTGGTAGTTTAGTTTTTAAATGTCCCCATAGAAAAGAATCGTTTGGCGAAAGATCACGTCGATTTTCTTCACATTTGCAATTATTGATTACTGTGCCTGTAGTTTCAAATTTTTTATCGTCCGTTCTATTGTCGATTTACTTGGTATTGGCCTATTGGGAAAATAGGCTGCAAACATGTCCGCTACTCTTCGATAACTATTTCCCTGGTAAAACCATTTTATAATAGTGATTTTTTCTTGATTCAAGTAGTTCATTATTTAAGAATGATGTGATATTGATCTGACAACTTGAGAGTAAGAGGTTAAATAATTTTTCTAGTATTTTATTATAAACTTCTAATAATACAAGGCGGGTAAGACGATAGGAGATTCGTAACTTATTTTAGCATTTATCTCTTAGCTCGCGAACTGAGAAGAGCTGAAATTTGTATACTGGGTACAACTTTTCGTGCTCTTTAAAAAATCCTAATTATATTTCCTTCTAAAATAATTAGGGGAGCCAATATTGGACCACTTCAAAATTTATATGGGATTCCCTATGTCCCGCTCGACGGAGCAACACCCGGTATATTATCTAAATATCTTTTCGGATAATAAGTTCTTTTAAGTTCTTATAAGTTAGCGGCTGTTTTCAGATATGTTACTATCACATAATTATTACATTAGCATATGTAGAATAAAAAAAAATACAAGTAATTAGTTAAAACTGCTTCAGTTAGCCTAATACGTTTGTTTTTAATTAATTTACTGTTAAGATTGGTAAGCATCCAACTCAGTAATCATGGTAACCTCACATTTTTGATTTTCAAAGGACACTAAAAGAAGTTCCCTGGTAAAACCGAGAGAAATGCATAATTTATGAGGC